>OY759275.1:26096515-26386515 GCA_963662155.1 Lamellibrachia columna | reverse complement strand
GAGCGGATATGACATTTTATATTGCAATCAAAATTGAGATAAATATTCCTCAATTGTCAATTGTTTTCTCACCCCACGAGTGATTATATTACGATAGCCGTATTCTATCGGTGCTATAACATACGTTTCAATAAGCTGCGCCAAGTAGCAGTATTCGAGGAAGGCTTGTCAACCTTACCTGTTGGGACAGCTTTGCTACGTTCGCCGCTTGTTTCGCCAATTCAATCGTTGCTGCTGACGCAACCAACATCTTAGATTTGGCCTGAGTTAATGCAAGTGCGAGTTCTCCTGCAAAGTATGATTAAACGATGTTTCACAGTTATTTTAATACAACAGTTCACCGACGTGCTGTTAAAACAACGTCTTATAAAACAGTTGCCAACAGGGACAGACGACATGTTAAGAAGAAACTCAGTGAATGGCAGGGGTCTCAGCGTATCATCTCCCACATATTTGTGGTGTCAACCTCCCACATCTCACCATTTTTGAGAGTCCACTTCCCACCTCCCACCTGTTTGTCTGGCCAGCCTACCATTTCCCACGTACTTCTACGACCAACCTCCTACTTCTTGCCACCCCTCCCCTCTCTTTGTTGGTTCTTCGTGTCAGCACCCACCCCCGGAGAAGAACAAGAAAGAAACTTCCTGTGAATAATTGTCCGTGTTTATGATGCAATTAAAATACAAATCGATGACAACTCACTGAATGTGTATGCGGGACTGACGCAGCTGACGACAGCGCCAACGGCGGCCAACGACAGATACGTAACGAGAAATTCGGGTATATTCTCGCAGCATAGCGTAACGACGTCTCCTTTGCGTATGCCCAGCCGCCATAGCGCGCTCCCGACTCGCACGATGTCGCTCTGCAGTTCCGTGTACGTCATCCGACGACCTGTTGTTCCGTCTATCTGAAACGACGTTTAATTAATTAGGGTGATTTACATAAATGAGTACCTGTGGTGATTTGTATAAATGAGTACCTGTGTGTGTTTGTGTGTGTGTGTGTGTGTGTGTGTGTGCGCGTGCGTGCGTGCGTGCGTGCGTGCGTGAGTGAGTGCGTACGTGAGTGCGTGCGTGCGTAAATAATATACGTAAATACAAGAAGTCTACTAAACAAGCTGGATGAGATGCAGTGTGTCGCACTTGAGGAGAACCCATACTTAATATGTGTAACAGAAACATGGGCGCACAAGGACATATCGGACGCAGAACTAAACCTTCAAGGATACAACTAGCACTCCCTGAACTACTACGTACAGCGTGTACATCGTACGACAGTGTCGTAATAGTGGGTTATTTTAACCATAGAACTATTGACTGGACCCGGCTGCAGGCAGAAGCTGAAGGTACCTGGACATCATGGACCTCACACAAGACCTTTTCCTAACACATGTTCACAATGCTATCAATGGTGAGAATACACTAGAAAATATTTTTTTCCTCCGAACCAAATATGGTTGACAATATTATAATAAGAGGACCATTCAATGACCACAACATTGTGATATGTGACATTGTAGTGTCTATACAGACAAAAGAATGGAGAGAGGCCTGTTATGACTTTAATAAAGTGGACTACAATGGAATGAAAATGTTCTTAGTGAAGTATGACAGGAAACGAGCATTTCGTGAAGCAGAAGTAAGCACATAATTTGACACCTTCAAATATGTATGTAACATCGCCGTGCGAAAATGTGTCCCTCTGTCAACAAGGAAGAGGTAGAGGAAACCCCGATGGATGGTAAAAAGAGCAGAGTTAGCAAGGAGAAAAAGGTAGATACAGACAGATTGGAGAGTGCTATCTATACGAGGCTCATAAGAGGCAACTGAATATAACCCGAAATGAGGTAGAAAAAGCAAAAAGGAATATTGAGAAAATGCTAGCGGGCAATATAAAGAAAGACGCAAAGTCATTCTTCGCGTAAACTAGGTCGAAAACTGGGCCAAAAAAGAGCGTTGGCCCGTTTGTTGATAACGAAGGAAATGCGATCACGGACACATTTGAGACAGCAAATGTACTAAATGACTTCTACACCTCAGTGCTGAAGTTATTAAAGAAGCTGACGCACCTAAAACCACACAAAGACCCTGGAGTAGACAACTTAAATTCAACAACTTCAGAGAAGTGGTCCCCGCTTTTGCATCCCCATTGATTGAGATGACTTCTTCACGTAAGTGCTTCCTGGTGAACATGTTGTAACCTAATTAAAACATCACAACATGTCTTTATGAAGGGATGATCATGTCTAACAAATCTAGATAAGATATTTATATTGAAGAATGCTGCTAGTCGATGCTATTTATTTAGATTTTAGCAAAGTCTTTGACCGGGTCCCACGCCGCCGGCTGGCAATGAAGCTAAATGCACATACAATTGGAGGACACGTAAATATATGAATAATAAAATAAAACATGTAACCTTAGTTTTGTTACGCAGACGTATGGCAGATACCTTGCGTTCGATAGTCAAAATACATATATCACCAAAGGTAAATTCAGTCAACCTTTACCACATCACGTCCCATGCGTACGAACGATCTATGACCCAATAAATTAGTTGTGCCGAGTCTTATGTGATTAATCTCAATTAATACTAGAGACAAGACAATATGATCCGAAAATACTGATTTACTCAGGTACCACCTTTTTGAATGCAACACTTACCACCGCTGTTAAATCCCCATACCGTCCGAAGTCATCAAACAAATGGCTCATTAAACTGACGTCAGATGGCAGCATCAAGTCTTGGAAGGGACTGCGGACAATGTGCCTGGTGTCGGGCCGAGCGGCCGCCGAGCTGAACGGGGACACTTGGCGGCGCTCCGCGGCTGGGTGCCGGGCCCATTTGCTGGCAACATAACAAGAAGCCTCGATGTTTGTATTTCGCGCTAGACTGGTCCGCATTTCTGCCACTGCAACTCGACGGAGAAGTCGAACTGAACCCATTGCGAGCGTCACAAAGGCACACCGATGGAACGACAATGACACACAAGTCGAACCATGTGCGTATCAAACTAGGTCACAATAAAGGCGATCCACACGGAGGTGTTTTTACTAACGAGTGATCTATTTATGTCTGTGCATACACGTAAGAGCGGTCGCATAATGGTATTCAAGCGCGTTTCCTGCGCGTAGGCTAATTATAGGCCCTAGCTGGTGGTGTAGAAATGGGGTTCTGATTATGATTTTTTATGATAGTTATGAACACGGAGGTGGGCAAATTTATGGTTTACGATACCTGCGCTGCGGACACGTGTGTGCGTGCACGTGCGCGTACATGTGCGTGTGCGTGTTTGTCTTTTATTTCCCCTGGCATAGACACCAGATAGAAGGGACCGACACCTGAATAACACTAAGTGATTGCGCTTGAGTGTGATACTAAAATAAAAAAATTTAAATATCACGCCAGTGGTTTACTCAGAATGTGTTCTTTAAATTGTATATTCCGGTTATTTCTCCTGACCCTAGAACGGACCGATACGGAGAGACCTGCGTGTCCGAGACATCAACAGGGACAATGTGCTGGCGCTGGTTGCTGGAAGAGGATGGAGTGAGTTGACGAGAGCGAGACGAGAGTAATTGAACTCGTGCACGATGATGAAGGTTTCTCCGGGTGACTGAGTGCTGACATGTTAACCAGCGCGACCGATAAACACATGCGAAGTTCTATGAAATCGGGTAACCTAGACCACTTTGTGATGTATGAGGCTCAACCGGTATGCACAAAACCACTGTAGTCTTAATCGTGGACGGAATTGTTATGGAGTAAAATGAGTAACTTAAGATCTATGAAACAAATATTTAACAAATAGAAAACAGTACGTAGAAATTGAGGAAGCCCAATCAGAAATGCTTAACATCTCAACAGCCGTACCTCAAAGATCAATTCTAGGCCCTTTGTTATTTATAATTTTCAATAATGGCTTTCCTCAATCTAGTCCGAAATTCAACATTGTTATGTATGCCTACGACGCGACCCTTTTAAATACCCTACATTATGTTGTACAATATCAACAGTTTAAATGTAGACTTTATTTTTAATCAACACAGAACGGTAAAAAATAATGAGTGGCTCAAATTAAACTAATTATCTCTAAATGAAAATAAAACAAAATATATGATTTTCGAAACGGATAGAAGAAATAATATGGTAAACCCACCAAATTTAAAAAAGATATTACAAATATTGGTAGAGGAGATGAGTACAATTTCCTATGGCTAAATATTAATGAACTATTAAACTGGCAAAGCCACATCGACAACATTTCAAATAGGTGCTCCAGGACTATACGTATCCCAAATAAACTCAAGCTAGTATAGAGATTATGTTGTATAACACTGATATTGTCACATCTAAATTATGACTTAACGGCCCGTGGCTATAGATGTGATAAAATTAAAACCTTCAAAAGAAAGCCGTCCGAATCGTAGGTATGATGTATTATCTGAATACATATTTTGAATAATGTGCAACCCTAATTTTTTTATATATGTCGACATGACTGACTATGTCTGTACCTCTTTAGTTATAAATCTTGTATATATTTAGCTTGTATATATTTTGCTTGTATATATTTAGCACTTGTAATATACGGACATATACATTCCTTTTGTAGTAATAATGCAATAATATTACTATGGATTTTATTTTTTTACATAAGTTAAATAATCGCTGAAATTAATTGACAGGGTGGCTGCTACGACAGCGATTAAATTTAGTCTTAGTAGGAGTCTCTCGTCCCTTGTATGTAATTATCTTCAAACTTTATATTCTGGCCACTTCCTTTTTTTCCTTCTCGACTTGATTGTAATATTTGTTTTCCGCTGTATATATTCGCTGATTTTATATAATGAGAACACAGTTATTTAATCAGTTGTTTAATCATGATAGAGTCTCAGATTGATCAAATATGGTGTATAATAAACATGACTTGATATATATATATATATATATATATATATATATATATATATATATATATATATATATATATATATATATATATATATATATATATATATATATATATATATATATATATATATATATATATATATATTATATATATATATATATATATATATATATATATATATATATATATATATATATATATATATATATATATATATATATATATATATATATATATATATATATATATATATATAAATATATATACATTTTTACGTAGTTATTTAAAAAAAACAAGTTAATTCTTCACTTATCATAATTCAAGATTAATTAGAATTAATTAGTACGAAGAATGGTTAAATTTGTTTGAAAAGAATAATAAATTTGATAACATTTACTAATTAGAATACGCAAGTCGCAAATAGTTTCTGGTTCACCAGTTGCGAAAACATTCGGCCCATGGGCCAAACCTGTGTTGGGCCAAAACATCCGACACTAGACCAACGACACCGTAACACCTTTTTGATTTGACAATTATACGTGATTTCTGTACACATAATTTTAATGGCGAAAATGAGGTGGGTCTGGATTCTAGAAAAGTACCCTAAAGTGAAATAAATTATGCCAAGAGCCAAGGCAAAGACGTGAACAGTTCTGTGTTTGCCCTTGCCACGTTTTGCACATTGTATGGCCTTGCCTTTTGTAATCCTGCACGTAACGATATAAGCCAGTTTTGCGTTATTTTTAGTTGGCTGTGCAGAGTGGGTTTGGTGGGCAATCAAGTACAGCAAAAGCTCTCTGGATGGTGGATGTCACGGAGCAGTGGCTGTCGGAAAATGATACGTAAAATATGTTTAAGTTGCTTTGAATATCATACCCCAAGATGAAAGTATTATGCTAAGTAAACACATTATTATTTGTTGTTTCTGTAATAAAAATAATAAAAAATAAATTGAAAGAATTTTGGTTAACATTGTTGGTAAGTATTGGTGCATAATTCCTCACCCTTGCAAAAACAGTTTCAGTCTGCACTAGAAGCTGGTAGATACGACAGAAAACATAATGTAGAATTTATTTTAACCACAACTAAAAGTTGTGGTTAAAAACGTTTTAGCAACTGACAGCATGTTTGCGATATCACCTGGCGATCATAAGAACTAAGACATTCCAGAATTCAGTTCCTGAGGAAGGCAACCCACAATTGTCGAAACATTGTAGTGTGTACACTTTTTAGTTGTGCTTAGAAGAAATTCTGCATTGTATTCTCCATACGTTATGAACATTTTCATGAATATACGATAGAAAATATTATTTGCATTTTAAATCACTAACTCACATATATAGGCTATGCAACTGCTTATCTAAGTGTGTAGTTTTTTTTAAATAAAATATATTTTGCAATGTTGTCTGATGCGTGGGATATGAAATAGTTTATTAATAAGGGACCATTTAAACTCAAATACTTTGAATTGTATTGACTAGTGGATACCCAAGACAATTTCTTCGAAAATTCCTGTATGCACATGCTGACATGATTATGTTTGACGTATTTATTTGTTTCTCTTAATATTGGTACCATTATGATAAAAAAAAAATGTTTTTTAAATACACATATATGCGGCCTTAAGTGAAGCAGCAGCTAACCCATTGGTGTTTTGAGATAGCCCATTACATAGATATTTCTTGCACTTGCAATAACAAATCATTATAATATGAACTATTTCAGGTGATATAGAACCATATGAATTGGAAGACTACCTTGCCGAAATTCTTAGCAACGAGTTTGACACAATTGTGGATGATGGAAGTCTTGGGCAGGTGGGTTGGTTTCAACTCAGTTTGACATCGCTATTTTTCAACAGGGGGAGTAGCAAGAGCCAATGTAATACTGACCAATGACTGGCCTCCGTGTCGTGTGTTGATACTTTGATGGTGAGTTGATGTAGTTGGCCTTTTCGCTATTTTCTATACCCCGCGTTATATTTCTCTGACATTTGTATTATACACAGTACATTCATGCTCATGCAGCCATCCACTATACTAAAATAATCCCTGCATCTCAAGACATAATATGAATTATTATTCATTTGTCTGACCTCACTCATCAGGCCTACGTGGCTTCGTATTTATTTAATGTATTAAGTTAATGTGTTAAGGTTAAGTGACACGGGTTTGTACATACATGTTTTGAGATCATCCCTTACCTATTAAATTTTTACCCCTTTGTGGAATCGTCACAGAACACAAATCTTTGGTGCGTTTCTACGCAGGTGTCCAAGTCGATTTGCAGCTACTTCCGGATGTGTGCTGATAAGCGAGAAGCGGGGGTGCTGGTCAAGATTAATCAACTTGCTCCGGCCAGTATTGGTCGGTGTATACAGCAAAGACGTGTCACTTATGACAACTCTGAGTCTGACTCATCTGAATCTGAGCAGGTGTGTTACTTTCTAATTACTCAGAATTATGTACCCAATGACCTTTTTCTTTGACACAAAATAGGTCGGTTGGTAAAAAAAAATTCTTCGATTGTGATAACTTACGGAGGTGCCAATTAAATGTAGCACATAAAGTGGTAGATCTTCCACTTTTCGTGATGTGATAGATGAAGATCTGGCAACTAAATTGTCAATTTTAAGTATAAAAATGTTTTACTTAATTTATTTTGCAATTTTACGTGAAATGGTTGTTTGGCGATATCTTTGGATTTGAAATGAGCAAATAAAATTGAAATTGCGGTTTTATGGTAGATTTTGGCTCGAAAGCAGATCGTGAGATTCTGTAAAAATTTAGCAAACCACCATAGTTTTACCACTTTGGCGGTAGACTTAGCCCCTCTGTAAATTACAATATATATATATATATATATATATATATATATCGATAACTGGAAATTAATTGTGCTCTAATTGCAGGATATGGAGGTTGCCGAATGTGTTGGTGCGACAGGTGGCGTCCTCTGCAGTACACTTACGGCAACAACCACCAGAGGCAGCACTGCTTGTACACCGACAGATCACTCCCAGTTGATGGCTTCTAGTGGTGATACTGTGTCGTTACACGATAGACAGAAAGATGGTGATTAGGTGATTTTTGTGTGAAGGTAGTAGAACTATATGTACAGCACGCATGCTGTTCTGATCATGTTTTCCTGTACAGTCTTTCATGCTTTAAAATGACTGTAGCTGTACATATTTTTGAAAAGTATTTAGAAGAACCATATGGTAATTGTATAATAATGTAATCTTGGCAGAAAATTTTATGAAAACATGGGCTGTGATGTGCTTCTACCATCAAACAAACGTTTAGTCACATATTCTGTGTACCCATGACAGTCTAAGAAGGCCTATCTTTATGAACTTAAGATGCAGAGAATGGTTCTAAAAAACTATAAACTACACAACCCCACTTTTCTAAAACCTGAGGACGATCATTTGTACACAAGCACACGCATTCGCATACACTACAGTTTCCCGGAGACATACGGTTCCTGGTAGTAGCTTAAGTCTATTTGTCAGCCACTCAAGTAATATAGACTTTTGATTCCAATGACAGATGCTGAGATGCGTGAAGAAAGAAAGATGGATGGTACGGTGGAAGATGATGGTTGGACGGTTGTTAAGCGGCATACAAAACCACGACGGTGATGTTGTGAAGTGATTGTAAGATGTATTGCTACATCTATAAACTAATGTGTTAATGATTTTATGCTCGCTGTATTATTATTTTTAAAAATCCACAAACATGTACATGACATTATGGTTCACTAATGGGAAATAATGAAAAATTACAATAATTATTTTGTGCCGAGATATAAAATTACAGCATCACATTCTTCCTGATTTAAGACCGTGTTCTAATTACTATATTTTATTAGCGAAAATTTACAAATCACATTTGCATAAGCATCGTATGTAACATTTACATTCATTTGACAAGTCTAATTATATTTATACTTAATTCCACTCAGAGGCATATACAACAGTTGCACGATGTGTTACGTTATATTTGGACATAATGTGTCTTACATTCTGGTTCATTGTGGAAAAAATAAAGTACTATCAATATGGAATTGTTTCGAAATATGTAGTCTTTTGTTCAATGAATGAATGAAAGGGAATTCAATACGCAAATTATGTATAAGTGGTTAAGTACATAGTATGATATGGTGAAAGGACAGAGCTGAAGTAAATTATAGATGTCCTGTGTCCTTCTTAATTAAAAAAATATTGTCTCAGAACTCTCAGCATTTCATTACCAGTGCTAACATTTACATGCTGAAAAATACATTCACTTTAAATCCTTAGCAACGTTGTAATGTTTAACTGTAAACTCAGAAATATGACCATTAAACAACTTTAGAAGTACTTTTGCAAAATGACCACTTAAAATGAAATGAACATTCTAAAACAGACTACAGGCTTATGCAGAGTAGATGAATTGAGGCTGATGTTGGGCTCATTGAATTGACATAATGTCCACAGCTGTAGTTCCTTAGGTCATACATATTATTAGAAGGCATGTTGTGGCTGACAACGACCTTTGTTTCGGATGTTTGTTGAGAGGATGAATTAGGACTTGTCCAGGGTTCAGTGTACACTAGCCATACCGCAAATTGGAACCACACTATACTAGTGCAGTACATTTGAGTCAACATACTGAATTGGTAACAACTAGTACACGTGTTTGCTTAAGGTGAATTTTATCTCAGGGCTTCTGACTTGAAAATATGCTGCCTCTTGAAGACAAGTGTTTGTCTTTGTGGCTTCACTGCATTCAGTATGCAGAAATGTGTCTGTTAAATTAATACAAATCAAACAATAAAAAATAATAAGAAAAAATCAATATTTATTTGTTCTGGAGTTATTTAAATCATGATTTAAAACAATTATTTAAATCACATGATTTAAATCAAACAACTCTGAATATGTATTGAGTAATGACAATACAATTTGTATTCTTTTTTGAATTGTTCTAAACTTGGCAATGAATGGTATTTGGCAAAGTATATATTCATGATGGAATGGTGTTTGAGCATTAGTTCTTCCAACTTCCCCAGTGTCCACTGCTGTACAGATAATATAGATGGTCAAATTTCATCAGCTACAGATTACTTACAGTTTGCCTAATTATATGCAACTTTCAAATAGATTCCTTTATTATAATTTTTTTTATATAAACTGTTTCGTTTTTTTTTATATTATTCAAATTTATTTTCCATGTAACCAGGCATGATGCAACTTCAGATAGATACAGGTATAACATTTACTAGCTGGTCGGAATCTGGAAATAGTATTTCTTCATATTTCTGCACCATAGACCACTCCTCAACATTTACACCTCGTTACTTTCTCCGACTCTCTTCCGCCAATTCATCCTTTAATACCCGCCGTAGGATCTTCCCACTGGCTGATTTCGGGATCTCTTTCCGGAATTCGATGCCTCCTCGCAGCTGCTTGTAGGGCGCCACTTGCTCTGTCGGGAATAAACGTCATTCACTGTACTAATAAATTTATTGTTTAACAACAATGAAAGCAATTCGAAAGAAAACATAAGTAATTTGCAAAAGCTTCTAATGGTAGCGATGTTTCCAGTTTGAATAGTCCTGTGTGTTTTCTCATGAAGAGGAATTCCATGTCTTGCGATTGTCGATGCAACGCAAGGGTGCTTTTCAAAACAAATATTAAAGACAATGCCTAAAATAATTATTTACGTTGTGTGTTCGCCACTGTGGCACATTTGCAAATGTGTGTGGATAAAAATTTTGCTTTGCATTGACGATATAAAGAAATGCATGATCTAAAAACACTTCTCCAACATAGGCAGAACACTGTCTCCTTGTGCTCGAGGGAACGAAGTGTACTGCTTGCTCAGATGGTCTAGCTTTTGTATTTTGTAGCTGTGTTTGGCATTCTTAAAAGCCAGATCCTAAAACAACGTGAACATCTTTCCTAACTACCATACCACACCAGAAATATCGATATCTCATAAACGGTTGTCGCATCAATAACGTCGCGACTTAAACCAAAAAATGTCAGCGTTGCTGTATGAACATGCCATGGTTAGGTATGATTATTGGAAAACCTTTTCTTGTATTACTATTTCAACGTGAACTATGACGAATACGCCCACCTCTCGGATATGTATTATGAACAAACATGATTGTTCACCCCTCATTGCCTCGGTTCACTAAATCGCAAAAATGAGTCCCTGGCTACGTACCGTGGTGGATATATGTTAATGAGTAGTTTCGCGCAGTAATTGCTGCTTGGCTGAATGTTTACCAGATAAGTCGAGTTGGTGTTGGAATGCACATTTATTCCAGAGGGTGAAGTCTAAAACGCCTTCAGTGGTTCCAGGATTGGATAGCGAAACTTACCATTACATTTAAAGTGAGACCAAAGGATTTGTTTTGGGCCTTTGCACGAGAGTGCCTAAAAACTAACCATTTGCAACTATAATCAAGAATATCACACAAGTGGTATACCGGGAATCTGTTCCAAAAGTGCAAAATTATGTTATTATGTCATTGCTGACATATTCATCAATGTTTACAATTTTGACCAATCAGTATATCGCATATCGCGTGTATTTTTAACGTGGTTGAGATGTGCAGTTACAGTTTGCTTTTACATTGAATTTACACGCAGCAAAATTTACACGCAGCATTCGGATGTAAACATGATTCAGCGAGGTATATACAGTTGTCTTTTTTCGATTTCCTGTAGAAAAAAAGACAGTTGTGAAGCAATCAATTCACAATTGCGGGCGGGCTGGTTGGAGGCCCTTGCGATTTGTTAGACTTTGTTCGGCCCATTTTGAAGAGTCGTGTTTTGAAGTTGATATATTTTCATCAACAAATGGGTCAAGATCCTTCAAAACGTCGGCGACGGAGGACGTTAAAAAATGTACGTTGTTATCTATCGCGGTACCCAGTCCGTGGGACCGCCAAATCGCTTTACACTTCACCCCTGACATGTTCATTCCAAGGCCATCTCAACTTCTCTGGGAAGCATTCAGCCACGCTGCAATTGCGTGAAGACTATTCGTTCACATTTCCACCACTGTCTGTATTGCCAGGTACTCATTTATACAGCTGAATGAACTGTGGCAACGTGGGGTGATGAAACTTGTCAAAGGTTCGATTGAGAGTCCGGCCTTCTAACCGGTATGCCATCGCGCCCCACGTTAAAGCCTGAATCAATCTTGACAATGTCCCTGCATGAACCTCAGCCGAAGGCTTCGACACAACGCAATCACTCGATCAAGACTCGAGAACTGTCAAATCGGAACGCGAGGCGGTTAGTAAACAATGAGTGAATGGACTATCTTGCCAAATAAGTTGATTTTAGACGCAAACAGCATGTCCAAACTCATTGGCAAGTATGTGACTAAAATCGTCTACGTCTACGGTCAGGCGTTTACAGTTGGAGTTGTAGGAAACCTAGTCAGCACTCTTGCCGTAGGATTCTGAACAAATATGGCGCTGCCCATGCAAAACAGATTGTCGGTGTTCAAAAAGGTATATTTAGCTAACCACTTGCGTGATATTCTTGATTATAGTTTCAAATTGTTAGTTTTCAATACTCTTATAGGTGCAAAGGTCCCAAAAATGCCTTTAATAGAACATCTGCTCTAACATGTCAACAAATTCGCCAGCATGGTTGTTAAATAATCGTGAAACCCGGTAATCGTGAAGGAACGAAATGCAGAACCTACAGCTCGGAAACAGAATAATATATTCAAATGGTGTAGTTTGTTGGTGTAGCTGCAGTGGCAAGACAAAACAAGATTTATTCTCTAAGAAGAACATTAAGTGTCAATTAAACTAACCAATTATAATTTTCATAAATGCACGCGTTCTTATTTGTATAGTATTTAAACGTTGCATGTTAAACAATACCGAGAATTTAAAAGTATTAGGCCGTTCCGTGATTAATAAAATATCTAGGCAGAAAGATACTTCTTTGGTGACTGAGTATCTCATTTATAACACAACAATATACGAAATTCATCCACAGTCTCGTGTGTATTACACAAAGTACAATACACACACCGCGGTATTACAAACGACCCCAAGAATGCACACCGCGCGATGACCTAATGTTTAGGTAAGTAAACAATGGCAACCCACGTGACATGATTGCCTGGATATGTAAAAATCACGGCGACACAGCGCCTCGCATAAACTCGGCTTTACCTGCGATGAATTTTTGCAATTCGTCTTCGCTGACGCGAAGGTTTGGCCTGAGCACGACATAGGCTCTCGGCACTTCACCGACTCTCTCGTCCGGTTGACCGATGACAGCTGAGTCGGCGACGGCCGGGTGTGTCACCAACAGCGCTTCCAACTCGGCCGGGGCGACCTGGTGACGACGGGTCGATAATGTTCACAATTAGCAATGGCGCCAGAGACACAACTGACTTCAGTGTACATGTTAATGTGGTGGCGTTCTAATTGTTTCACCAACGATGGAATGAATATGCAGAAGGTACATTTTATGATGCAAATTAATGTGATGTTCCAGACTTCGCCTATATTGCATGCCAGATGAAACCGTGGTTAGAACTACGTATGTGTTGTGGCGACTCTAAACAATCGTCTCACGGATTCCAGTCGAAAGCCACTTAGTGTGCCGACACTATATTGTAAAAAAATAAAGGTGCGTTCTTATATAGCGCGGTTTCCAGTCCTTGAGACTGTTCAAAACGCTTTACATTTCACCCCCAGGTCATTCCAACGCCATTTTGACTTCTCTGGGAAGCATATAGCCTCGCTGCTATTACTGCGAGAAGGCTATTCGTTCACATGTCCACCTCTACCTGTAACCAGGTACACGTTTATACAGCTGATATAACTGTGGCAACGTATGGTGAACGAAATTGTCAAAGTTTGGAAACGACAGCAAGAGGATTCGAACCCTGGTTCTATCGATCAAGAGCCGGACGTTCTAACAGCTACGCTACCGCGCTCCAAATGCAGACCGCGTCGTATCGTCGCAGGAATTCCTTGAGCCTATTATTGCAGTAGGGTAGGGTGGGGCAAGGAACCACCCTTAAGGGAAAATGGCTACAATTATTCATAAATGTATTATTTTGTAGTATCTATACTGACATACGATTGTTGTGTAGTTGTAGTGTGTAATGCCAAACATTAGTGACCATTGACGACACCAAACATTTTTTTCGTCAATTAAATATATTGTCGTATAGGGCAAGAAGCTTGTTTTCTCCTGCGAATTTCCGTCTCCGTGCCGCCGTCCCCGGAAACCGTTCCACCCAGATATACAAAGCAGTCTCTTTGGTTACGTTTCTTCCCACTCAGTCTTATATATAGATCTTTTTCTGCTGCCCGATCCACATACCGTCTTCTCAATCCATGTCTGCCAAATATTTCCTTCCGCTCTACCAACCGTTTTTGAAGGTCTGCCCCACTGTCCGCTACTACTGCCAGGTGAACTGCATATATATCAACTTGCGGAGAATGTCCCTCGTACTAACATCTTTCCGCAATCCTCGTCTAACTTTCTGTATTGTTCCTCCTCCATTTCCCTCTTTGCCTTGTCCACGGCTCTCCTAGCCGCCTTCTCTTTCTGTCTGTACAGTTGCTGTAATGTTGTTTTCGGTTATTCCCCATTCTCCTTGATCCCTTCTATCATCTTCCATATATCTATCTCTTATCCGATTGCTTTCGCTATATCGTCCGTCCACCAAGTTTGGTTTTTCCTTCTTGACGAGTATCCCCCCATTTTTTCAGACGTTCTGCCACGCAGCTCCTCTGCTACGCCAAACAATTCTTTGAAAGTCTTCTATTCTTCTTCCACTGTACTTGTTGATGTTCTAAAGTACTCATAATTTAATGTCAATCTCTCTGTGTATGCAACGGCTGTGTCCACAATGCATTTACAAAACCTGATGGTCTTTCGGCCCACTACTTTATCCTCTCTTCTGCATGCGCACAACACAAACCAGGGGCTTGTGCTGTGTGGCCACATACTCACCAGCAATGATCTTACAGTCCCTCACCCTCCACATCTGATGTCTCTTCACTACCAACAGGTCGAGTTCTATTTTATTGTGGTCACTTCTATACGATATCTTGTCGCTTTCCCGCTTCTTGAAGAATATTCCTGCCACGGCCAGCCCGTTTCTCATGACCGGTTCTACCAGCTCTCGACCCTCTCGATTCCTTGCTCCCCGCCCGAATCATGGTGAATATAAAACAGGTTGCACGATTGTAAGCTTCAACAGGTTGCACAATTGGGAACTTCAACAGGTTTCACGATTGTAAGCTTCAACAGGTTGCACAATTGGGAACTTCAACAGGTTGCACGATTGTAAGCTTCAACAGGTTGCACAATTGGGAACTTCAACAGGTTGCACGATTGTAAGCTTCAACAGGTTGCACAATTGGGAACTTCAACAAGTTGCACGATTGTAAGCTTCAACAGGTTGCACAATTGGGAACTTCAACAAGTTGCACGACGTTAAACGTGAATATGCGTGTTTCAACACAGCATAGAGAATATACCATTTTTACAGTAGCCATGCAGAAAATGTTAAATGCAGATTTTTCCTAACTGTCTATTTCATCTGCATGTGCCTTTGGGCAGAATAGGCAATACGTAGCAGCATTGCATTCATCCACCAGAGACAGACAGCAAGCGCTCTGATATTGGACATTTAGTTCCACCATTTATACATTAATTACAGTTAGTAACGTTAAAAGTAAATCAATTTTTTTGCAATACCAATATAGCTAATTAAATAGTTGTTAATGTGTGCAGATTTAGTTACCTGAAATCCTTTATACTTGATCAGTTCTTTGATGCGATCAGTAATAACTACGTGCCCATCATCATCAGCAAATCCGAAGTCACCTTAAAACAGTAACACACATGATAACAATGACGCTATAAAACACCAAGACTAGGGCCCAAGCATGACTAATATTGTGGTTAGCTTTGTGCGTGCATAAGTAATGTTCTTGGCGGTGTACAAAATGATTCAAAAGTTAAGTTCGGCTAACGCTAGGATTTTTGTAGAGTAGCAGTAGTCGTTATAGTTAGTATGATGTTTGCTCAGCTGACAAGATAATTCGTTAATTATTTTCGCACTAATATCTGGCATGCATTGCTGTGATCACACGTTTGTTCTGCAAACATTTTGTAGAAACACGATGGTTAATGTATCCACTAGAGACGACACATTGAAATATCTGACAAACGGGGGAATTACCTGTATGCAGCCAACCATCCTTCAGTGTCTCGCGAGTCGCCTTCTCATTATCCAAGTAGCCTTTCATCACCTGCGGTCCTCGAATACAAACTTCGCCTTCAGATCTCCTCCCCAGCGTCTCCCCAGTGGTGACGTCAACTATCTGCAATCATAAACGTTTGTAGAGCATAATTCCATAGATGCCAAGCCTTATAGCTTACCCGTGAATCTTACGGATTTTCAGAAATGTGACGGGAATAAAGGAGAGAGCAACTGACCGCTTGTCAGCAACATACAATACAATATAAAAATATCTATTGCGTTAAAATCCCCCTAAAATGTTCAGGAAACCCAAACTCTGCAGCGCACTGAAACAAGTGTTAGACAGTTTCTAGTTGGTTTAACAATTCCAGTAAACAATTGGATTGGCACGCCGATGAATCATGGAGGAGGAGGAGTCATGGAGGAGGAGGAGCCGTGGAGGAGGAGGAGCAAGTATAAACAGGTGGGTTTTTACTCGACGACAAAATGTTACTATATTTCCCGCCGACGTAACGCTAACAGGAAGTGAGTGTCACATAGTTGGTGCGTCAACCGAGAAAGCTCTTTTTCTGACATTTGTCTTAACCCTGGGAGCAGTGAATGTAAATATGTTGGATGAAAGTACTTGACAGGGCTATCATTCTTACTTTTGCTAAACAGTTTTTAGTAAAAGTTAGTGTGATTACTCCGTATTGTTGTCCAACTAACCAATATTTATAAAACTGCGTTACTAAAGTATGCAGAAATTAGCTGCCGATGTTGGAACTATTATTCACTGATGTTTGAATAAAGAGGTGTCGATAAAGTGCGCCGAATTGAAACACGGTTTGAAATACAACAAGAAATTACCCATACAATGCATATCATCAATAATATTATACACAATAACCATTTATGTCTTGTCAGTTAACGCATATATGAACTTTGGCTGAATAGTTTTCGGGTTGTTAATTAAGAACAACATTTTCAGAACATAACGACGGCGTATTGTGAGAATCGACCCTGTCTTAGTCGTCGCCATTGGGCGCGTGCGCGAGAGTCGGTTCTGCAAGGTTTAAATTAGGTACGCCAGATTAATTCACGACTAGAATGAAATCAGATGTAGCACCAGTGTCAAGGCACCACCAGTGTGAAGGTAACATCAATGTCCATGTATCACCAGTGTCCAAGTATCACCAATATCCAGGTAACACCAGTATCCAGGTAACACCATAGTCCAGGTAACTAGTGTCCAGGTAATACCAGTGTCCGTCACACAAGTCGTCACGCTGATACACCAACACATTAATTTAATTGCTTTCTTTTACATTTAAAGCTTTAGTAATTTAGAAATCAAAGATGACGGTAGTGCAAGTTGGCATGGCTTGTCTATGCGGAAATTCTGTAAAGTCGAAATATCGGAAACATTTTCGTAGCTTCCCTCGTGGAGCGTAACCTTTCGGTGACATAGTTTCTGTCGCGCTTCTTTAGTTCGCACATATCTACCCATTGAAAGCAAGCAAGTAACTGCCCAAAACCAACGTACGCATGCGTGAACATGTCCTGATTTTAACAAAATCTTCTAAGATTATCTCACGCATGCGTGAGACAAGTCGACGCCATCAAACGTCCCCCAAATAACCCCATTTGCATATGCGTACGTGCGTGCTTGCGTGCGTGGGTGTACGGCGTGGGTGGCGGTCCAACAACTGGCCAAGCTTTTCCCCACCTGCTTATGGGTCATGCGAAGGTGAATGCCGGGGAAGAACATTTGGTTGACAACCCTTTAATAAACTTCTACGCACGGAGGCAGCACGTCCTCTTCCCCGGTACACGCCCTTATCCGGCTTTCTGACAAAATACTCATTATTCACATCTGACCTTCTATCTCAAAGCCAAGGCTACATGTTTTCATTTTTATAATAGTAACGGTGGCTTTGCCATTTCAGACCGTTCTGAATTGTCTTAATAGCTAATTATAATAATATTTAATACAACCAATTTTTCTAGCTAATTTCTATTATCTATTTCATCTACATTACCGCGTAACGAGGCAGTGACTTTACAGCATGAATCATCGCGTTTCCCTATTTCGTTTGTGGATTGATATAATATTATAAGTTAATGTTTAATCAAGTTAATCTTGAGTGGACTTTCAATGTTTTATTGTAAAGAAGTATGTCAACAAATTAGGCCAACTAATTTTAAGAGACTTGAGAATTTTCAGTGAGTCAAAAGAGTAGCTCCCACCTAGCGGGTCCTGCAGAGACAGTACCTTAAATGAAGTGTTGGGCAAGGCCGGACCACACGTGTCGTAGCGGTAGTTCTCGCGAGGATTTACGTGAGTTAGTGGACTCGCCTCGGTGAGGCCGTAACCTAAAATATGTTCACTTATAGTCTTGCTCGTTGAAGTACGACCACCAATGTTCTATTCGGATAAATTATAAGTAAGGTTTTAAAACAGTACACATCATATTGTATCTCAAAAACTTTGAAGAGTAAACACATATATCTGTGTAAATAGTAAGAGGAAATATGTTACTTCGGTATTTGCAGCAATAACTTTTGTTTCTCATGACTGATTCGGTACGTCTTAGTATGCTCGAAGTAAGATTTTTAAAGTAAAAATAATAGCAATATATATAGATCCTGATATTAACATTGTCGTGATATGCATTTCAAAAAAATAGCAGCTAGAGACACATATTTACTTGATGATTTGTTTCGCGATACGTATTTACTGGCGCGGTAGTTGGACCTCTATGGACGTACCATTATTTCCACAAACGTCTCATTGGACAGGTTATCTACCAATACTTATCAGATATGACACCTAACAAATTTTGTCCGGTCATAGCGCGATATGAAGACGAACTTATATTGAAAAGATATCCCAGTTCAGCGAAGGCATTTCCTACCTTGTCGGATTTGTGAAGGCATTTCCTACCTTGTCGGATTTGTGGAATGTTGAGTCTATCCCGGACTTCAGCCATCGAGTTTGCCCCACACGGTGCAGCTCCTGAGATGATACATTTCACGGAAGGGAAGGCGTCTTTGTTTACCATCGGGTGCTTGGCGAGGAAGAGTATGATGGGAGGCACTATTTGAAGGATTGTGATCTGGCAACGAAATAATAGGTTCAGTTGGCTGCCAATACAGCCAATACAGCGTGTAGGTCTACTAATACTCAATGCAAGTTATACGTCGACATTGGTAAATGAAGTGTTACAGTTTGTTAAACGAGGTCGTTAAGGAAGACCTTTGCGGAAGTTACTCCAAGGTTTAGACCAACTCTTCCATTAAACCTCCTTGTCACGGATTGGCCGGATTTCCGCTCACTAGTTTGGCCCAGTTGGAAAGCCCCATTTCTATAATTCAACGCTAGTGAACGGTGGTTGCACAAATGAACAACAAAACAAAGACAAGTGAAAGAAAAATAAACATTTAATATACGATAGTTACTCAGTAATTTAAAAGAAAACAAGTAGACTCCTGTGACTATTCTTCTTCTTCTTCTCCGTGAAATCTTGGGGGGTGGAGTCCAAGCCACTTGATTCCTTCTTCCACTTTCATTGTTAATGTTCTCCATTTCCCTCTGTCTTCAGCGGTGATTTTCCACTCTTGGCCGTTCGTACCTGTCTTTTCAAAATCTCGTTTGACACAGTCTTTCCATCGCAGCTTTTGTCTTCCTTTTTTTTCTTCTTCTGCCAACCTCATCTGCTTTCCATGCTCTTTTTGACAGTCTGTCTTCACCCATTCTTTGCATATTTTTCGGACCCATTTGTTTTCTGCTATTTGCATCTTCTCCTTATGCCTCTCTATTAGTGGCAATGTTCCTAACCCGTATATACAGGCTGGTACCACGCAGGCTTCCAACACTTTTCCTTTTAGTTGTTTCTTCAGTTTTCTGTCCCACATAACGCCTTCCACTCTCCTCCACGCTGATGCTCCTGCTTCCACTCTCCTCTGTATTTCTTTACTACTTCCTCCATCCTCACACACTGTGCCGCCCAAGTATACAACAATGTTCACTTGTTTACTGGTCTTTCCGTCTACAACTACACCTTGTTCGCCTATCCACATTACTTCTGTCTTTTCCAGATTCATTCGCAGGCCATGTTTTTTAAAGGTGTACTCCATTCTTGCAATGTTTTCTGTAAATCCTCTTTGTTATCAGCCACCACTGCTAGGTCATCTGCATATAGAATCTTCTTAAGTTCTTCCTGTTCAGACACCTTTCCACTGATCAGGTTCATCACCATAATGAAAAGCAGGGTACTCAAGGCACTTCCCTGTCTAAGTCCAAATTGTTCCGATGTTTCTCTTTCAGCTATCACCACTGCTATTGTCTCCTTGTACATTTCCTCAACTATTCTGACCTCTGCCGCTCCAACCTCCATCCATCTCATGACTGCAAATGTAAGATCTCTCGGCACGATGTCGAATGCCTTTTCCAGATCGACAAAACCGAATGCTACATCCTTTCAAAATTCTCTCCTCTTCTCAATAATTTGTGTGATGGTAAACAATCCATCATACATCCCTCTCCCTTTCCTAAATCCCAGCTGATTCTCTCCGATTTTGCTCTCCACTATATGCCTCACCCTAGCATCCAGTAACCTTTCCATCAATGTCAATGTAATTATTATAAACAAATAACTCCGATTCTGTAGTAATCGGCGCGGAAATTATTCACCCTGCGAAATAACTACTAATAGCGTCTAACATCACCAATCGCTATCCAAACATCAACCCAAAGTAAATTATATGGTTATACACATCATGACTATAGATAAACCACATATGTGTTTGCTTACGTACCTCGATCTGTCTTACTATAGCACAACCCTGTTCTAAAAGCAACAAGGTCAGTTCAGAGGCATCGATGCCTGGATAACATTTCAGTTCCTTCTCTACGTTATCAAGAACCGTTCATTCCGCCCCAGCCGCAGGGTGGTGGGTCGCGGAACACTCGCGTTTCTCCTGTGACGTGGCGGCCTACGGTCGTAGTGCCGCGAACGTCGTGCAAAGACGGTTCGGTTTTCTGTCGTTCTGCCGCACCGATACGGCCGTCGTGCAGCGAACGTCGCACAGAGACGAATCTGTTGTCTGTCTTTGTTCTAGCATACGGCTACGGCCGTCGTGCCGCGAACGTGATTCTGCGCTCTGCCATCGTTCTGTCGTTCTGGCGTACGGCTCCGCCCGAACGTAGCGTAGAGACGATTCTGCGTTCTGTCGTCGTTCAGGCGTACCGCTACGGTTGTCTTGCCCGTCTTTCTTCGCAACAGGGATGTCGTCTCGCTAGTGGTGTTTTGGCATCGCCTCGCCCCTTCGATATTCGCTGTGCATCTCGGCTATGTTTTCAATCTATTTCTCACGTTTCACACGCTACTTCTTAACTTTGTGGGAGCGTAGACACTTCTACCACCTCGCTCAAAGTCATACCTTACACATAGTTGACTCACACGGGTCCTTCGTCTAACACCCGGGCGCCCAAGCTGGGCTATACGACCCTTCTGTGTCCACGCTACTTTCGCCGTGATCTGCTCGCCGAGATGCCTCACATGTCTATCCTGTCTCTTTTTATACTCCTTGTTTGTGAGATAACATATGGCACTAGTTCACCAATCACCGTCTCCTGGTCTAGTCCACTAAGAAACAACTCCTTAAATATTACTGTAAATGACCTAAAACACCCTTAAATCGGGTAATACTCCGGTCCTTGCCTACTCAATATGCATCATTCTCTACGATAAACAAACCGACGCCATCTGTAGATACGGACACGTTCATGATTGAGAAAACAAAGTATACATAACATTGGTCGGCTCCAACAAAGGCCGATGCATTCTTTCATACTTGAACAGTTTAACTAATAAATAAAGAAGCAGGAAATAGTATTTTAATAAAAAAATAGCATAAATACTATATTACCCCCCGCAAAGAATCTGTTCCCTGAGCTTCGCAGCCAAAAAGTTATCATAATTCTTTCCACTAATCACCCATTGCCACTCTTTACACAACACGGCGTTCAACAACTCAGATTAGTAAGTAATTATCGGTGCACTTTATACCACACACAAACAATTATCCAGTGTGTCCAACTAACTTGACAACACCTGCATCTACTCCATGCGGCTTAAGTAGTCTGCTCCTATGCTATCAATCCCGATAAGTACTCTATCCGGAGACGATAGGGTTGGACTTTCAAACCCACAGCATTAAGCGGTCGTTTGTCAATGTCGCTATTTTCATAAATTCGAGGGATTGATGACCACAATGTGGATGGAAAAACACACATCGTGTTTCAATTCAGACTGATACTATTGGGAGAGAGCTGCTGCTGATATATGGAGGGGGTTGCTTTTGCATAAAGGGGCGACAACTGCTGCTGCTGCTGCTGCTGCTGCTGCTGCTGCTGCTGCTGCTGCTGCTGCTGCTGCTGCTGCTGCTGCTGCTGCTGCTGCTGCTGCTGCTGCTGATGATGATGATGATGATGATATTTTGGGGAGAGAGCTGCTGCCATAAAACTTTCACTTCGGTCGCATATGGTACCTTATAGTCCTTGATGATTTTGAGAAACAATTCCGGTAAGAACTTGGGCATTGATACGACCGACGCTCCTGCTTTGAGACCCGCGAGAGCAACCACCGTCTGACCGTAGATGTGAAACCAGGGCAGGACTCCCATCAACACGTCCTCGCCTGCCACGTATCCCATGACGTCACCAGTTCTGTAAAAACAAGATTAATAATAACGGCATGAGTACAACGACGTAATGTTGGCAACCAACACTACGTGTACTATTGTTACTACAACTAACACCAGTAGAAACACTGTCATTTCGGTTGTGGTGTCGCTGTTACCACCACCAGCAACAGCAGCAACAGCAGCAGCAGCAGCAGCAGCAGCAGCAGCAGCAGCAGCGGCGGCAGCAGCAGAAATAGCAGTAGCAACAGCAACACCAAATATAGCTACTACAACATTAATATTGACAACAACAGCAACAACACCAACTTCTACTACCATGTGTGCATCTGAGTCTTTTTCGGATAATTTTATCACATCGAATATTATATCATTGAACATTCCAAGTGGATAGTTGTTTCTACGTACGGTTATTAAGACATGCATAGCATCACCACCACGACGACCCACAACCTCTATAACTCCTCTTCCACCACCTGCACCAATACCGTTATTATTATTATTATTATCACAATTATAAACACCATTAGTGTCACTATTACTATTACTTTCACCATTGCTATCACCACCACCATCATTGTCGTTGCTGCTCCTGCTGCAGCTGTTCCTGTTGGCGTTTGCTGAGGAAACTATTTAAAAAGCACGTAGAATTGAAATGCAGAACCTGGTCTGGTCGATGTTGGCGACAAGGTTGTAGTGAGTGAGCATAACTCCCTTGGGCAGTCCCGTCGTCCCACTGCTGAAGGGAAGAGCGACCAAATCCTCCTGTGGCTCCCAGTCCAGGTTCTCCGGGAAGCATTTGCCGTCGTCTTGTAGGAGTGTGGAGAACGGACGGCAGCCGGCCGCTTCTCCAAACACGACGATGTCCTGCAGCATCCAGAAGCGTTCTTGTGACTTA
Organism: Lamellibrachia columna; assembly: GCA_963662155.1. NCBI lineage: Eukaryota > Metazoa > Annelida > Polychaeta > Sabellida > Siboglinidae > Lamellibrachia > Lamellibrachia columna. Next base: position 26,362,757 of record OY759275.1, on the reverse strand, counting down.
GTGATAGTGAAAGTGGACACGACATTTGTTTGCGTCAGTGGAGGCAATACGTACCATTTGGACACTCACCACTAATGCGATTTTGCTCTCACTGCTCCCACAATTTGTATACAATTAGAGTATGGTTTGCGTGTTAAATATCTTTAAAGATCAGTTAGTTGTTGATCAAATACGTTGATGGTTTAACGTGTTCGTGTACTATGACATTTGAATTGAATTTTAAAGTACGCCTAATGACCGTCGATGAGTCCTGGCTAACAACACAATGGATACTAGACCAAATAACGCCCTTCAATGTAAATCATTTCCCTGTCTCTTCTCTTTCATAAGACAGGTTCGTTATGCGGCGCATTTGGATTTGGTCCGGCGCCACTTCGGTGCCACATCTGGAGGAACTTGGTGCCACTTCGGTGCCACTTCGGTGCCACTTCTGTACCATTTCTAAAGGAACTATATTCATCCCAACAAGTACTTCCTAGAAACCAAATAGTTAATAATTTGGCTTATATTTCCCCCAAGAACTGCCTCTGGGGACCACATATGTAATGACTTGAATTATATTTTTCCTAAGAACTGACCATAGCCAAAACAACGTAATACCTTGGCCTATTTGTTCTCAAGAAGTGCCTCCTGTGACCAAATATTTAATATCTTGATCTAAATTTGCCTAAGAAGTGCCTCTTAGTGTGTAAATATTTAAATATATAATATACAACTTGACCTATTTTTCTCCAAAAAAGCGTCTCTAGTGACAAAATATTTAATAACTTGACCTATATTCATTCCAAGAAGCGCCTGTTACAATCAGTAATGTAATAATCGACCGATAATGTAATAAATAGACCGTTAATGTAATAATCGACCGGCAATGTAATAACTTGACCGGTAATGTAATAAAAATGATCAACATAATTTTGATGATAATGAAGATGATAAATGGTAATGATGATTAAATGAATAGGAGGAGAAAGATGAAGATAATTAAGGGTTTTTCTTAGTAATGATGATTGTGAGGATAATAATTATTACGATGATGAAGACAACTACGTCATCCTCATCAGTATCATTTTCCTGCTCCTCCTCCTCAACATCCTCATGTTCACCCTTATCGTGGCTAGCCATGCCGACACCCACTCGACGTTCACCAAAGTGTTTCGATGTGACGCCATAATTTGTTTGATGACCCCTTAATTTGTGTTTGCTATGAATCCTTACATGTTTAAATATCCCTTAATTATATGAAGTGACCGCTTCATTTCATAACATAACATTATTTATTTGACCCGATCAGGTAGATAATTTGTTTAAATGATCCCTGCTTTTTTGCAATGATCCTTTCAATTTACTAGTTACACTTTTTAATATGATCCTTTTTGAGAAGACACCCATAATTTTTTAGATGATCCATTAATTTTTTTAGACGATAGCTAGTTAACTTGTTAACGACTTTTTACTTATTTTGTGGCGATCCTTTAACTATTTTGAGAAGATCCATTCATGTTATGAGATGGCTCCTTAATTTATTTAACTTTTTTCGAGACGACCACTTGATTTTATGAGATGACCCTCATGATGTTTTGAGATGACCAGCTAGTTCATTATTAAATGACCCCTTAATGACTCCTTTTTAAATTATACTTTAAATAGTTTTTTTTTATCCATTAATTTTAGTCTTATTTTAAAATACTTTAGGTGCCCCTTAATTGTTTAGTTGAACATTTAGTTGACTGAAATTTCCCTTAACTTAATTTTTTTAGATAACCCCTGAATTGTTTCAGCTGATTCCTTAAGTTATTATTTTTGCGATTAACCTTACGTTTCTAATATAATACCACATTGCATTTTGAGATTTTCCATGGGAAGTTATACGAACGGCATTACATATGTCCTCTCAGAAAACATGCGGCTCACTTATTGATTCCTATGTTAATCATACGCTTAATTGTCTTCATCTTCTTCCTCATCATCATCACCATAACCATTTATCACCCTCATCATCACCGTCGTTATCATTATTATCATTATTATTATTATCATCATTATCATTATCATCATCATCATCATAATTTATCATCCTCATCACCACCTTCTACATCATCATTATTAACATCGTCATCATAATGATTATCATCATCATTTTTATTACATTACCGGTTGATTGTTACATTACCGGTCGATTATTACATTAGGGGTTGTAACAAGCGCCTCTATCGACCATATTTTTTTACGTGTATTAACTTGACCTGTATTTCTTCTAGGATTTGCTTCCTATTGACCAAATGTGGAAAATGCCTTCCAAACAGTGCTTCTAGTGACAACAAATATAACACCTTGACCTACATTCCGTCCAAGAAGCATTCATGGTTATCGAAGGTTGAATACTTTGACTTATATATTTTAGCGTGTTAGTTTATGCCCGAAGGACTGTTGTTGACAAATATTTTCCATAGCCATCACAAGAATGTAGCGCTTTCTTCTACGTATTTTGTCAGTACCATGTTCCCAGTGACCGAATCATTTTGACCTATTAACTACATATTACTACCTACTTTCCGACTCTTTCGCGCCAACTAACGTCAAATCATTACCAGTTATTTTTCATATATTGTCGTATCTTTTAGCATTAGTCAGCCACTTTTGGCGCACTTAGGTGGAAGTGGGGAAAGCGCCCTGATGCAATTGTGTGGAAGGAATCAACATCTTCAACTTAGAGCAATAGGCGCCTTTTTCATATCTCTTAATATTTACGTACTTGGCCGCTAGTGATGGAATCTATTCACCTTTGGCCATCTCTTCTTCCGGTCGTTCACCCAACAGCTATGGCAGGCCGATAGGGCCATAAACGCGGTAAGCGTTACGCGTTGAATTATATCTCAACGCGTTGATATATCAACCAATGAGAACTCGAAGAAACTAACGCGTTGAATTACCAAGCAATGAGGACATAGCTACGCTATGTTAATCTTAGTTATGCATTATGACCAAAAATGGCTGTAATTTACAGTACTATTTACGAAAATACATTACATTAAACAAATACAAGTACATTAAACAAATGCACATTTCGGGCATCACATTAGTATACACCATTGCAAACTAATACACAAATGTTTGTCTTTTGCAGCTATATCGATTCAATGTCATTTGAATGGTGTACGTTTTGTGTGAATAATCATTATATCTAAATATGGTACAATTTAATAATTAAGCCCTCTAGTAACTATATTTCATATTCGCTTAAACACTTATTTTGTAGTATTCCGTTCTTGTAGAATATTGTTTAAAGGAATGTGTACAATGGAATGAATTGCAAAGGGTATAACTTTACATGAAACCGATACCCGAGCTGTGCCCGACCAGGTTCGCGGTGACAGTTTGGTTGGCAAGAAATGAACAATTTTCAGCTGGTCAGTATGGGTCGACCAGCCTCCAATGGAAATTTGAATTGGTGGAAAGTGAACAATGGATATCGGGTGATTGCAAACGTTAGTAAACCGAGCCTATACCATTGTTCGGACCCTGCAAACAGTTCGCATTCGTTGATTTCATAATGCGTTGAGATATAATTCAGTTAGCATTCGTTGATTTCAATTCAAAGCGTACGTACGTACGTATTTCAATTCAAAACGTACGTACGTACGTACGTACGTACGTACGTACGTACGTACGTATGTGATAGTCAATCCGTACCAAAAAGAGCTGGTCTTTGTATGTATGTATGTATGTATGTATGTATGTATGTATGTATGTATGTATGTATGTATGTATGTATGTATGTATGTATGTATGTTTCTATTTTACTAGGAGAGTTTGAGAGTTTATGGAGCTAAATCTACAAAGAGCAGCTCTTCTTTTGTACGCTTTCACTGAAATAGGTCACATACTGCTCATCTAGACGTCGCCGAGTTCCCCCAGAAGTCGCACCGAGCGCCGCGACACGTACCTATCATATGATAAGACCCTACCTACTACTAACGAGATATGTCGTTTCGCGAATTGAGATGGGTTGACTGTCACTTATTGTGCTGTGAGAGGATGACGAAAATTGTTTAGCACATAACAGGTGTATATATTAATTCAAATTACAGCCAATGGAAAAATGTAGTCTAACTCAAGTAAAACAGATGAATATCTGCAAAGGCCTTATTCGATTAGCGCAGTGACATATCCTGTACATTTCAACTAAACTGAGGCAACTTTCGATGTTTACTTGTCAACCTTACCTGTCGAGACAGCTTTGCGACGTTTGCCGCTTGTTTCGCCAATTCAATCGTTGCTGCTGACGCAAACAACAGCTTAGCTCTGGCGTGAGTTAATACGTGCGCAAGTTCTCCTGCAAAAATGGCTAGCCGATGTTTCACAGTTATTTCAATGCTAAAAGTTACCTACATATTGCAAAAAAAATTATTTGGCGTTGTGTTGAATATATAAATAAACCTTATGTGATTAATTCGCTATTTTGTTTTTTCCTGTTATCTGTAATATGCGTGCAGCAGTATTTTGTTTCTGGTTCTATGCACTTGAATAAAGTCCCATTGACGCAGGGTGGATTTAATGAAATTGTTTGGTAATTGGTTTGATACGGCGTGGGGCCTCGAAGGTTATACACAAATACCCCGGAAATCGTGCTTGTTGACTTAATCGACCGAAGTTCTCGGGTGTGTTGGGACCGACGCCGGTAAAAATTAAATAAATATTTATTCGAAACATTGTGTATGTCATAAGAAGAAGTCCAGATTTTATTTGGCGACATCGATGAATTAATATGCAATTAAAATACAAATCAATGACAACTAACCGGGTGTGTATGCAGGATTGACACAGCTGATGACAGCGCCAACGGCGGCCAAGGACAGGTACGCAACGAGAAATTCTGGTATATTTTCACTGCACAACGCAACAACGTCTCCTTTACGTATGCCCAGCCGCCATAGCGCGCTCCCGACTCGTACGATGTCGCTCTGCAGTTCTGTGTACGTCATCCTACGACCTGTTGTTCCGTCTATCTGAAACGACGTTGAATTAATTAAGGTAATTTACGTAAAATTCCTGAGGTGATTTGTATAAATGAATAGGCCTATCTGTGTGAGTGCGTGCGTGCGTGCGTGCGTGTGTGTGTGTGTGTGTGTGTGTGTGTGTGTGTGTGAGTGTGTGTGTGTGTGTGCGTGCGTGCGTGCGTGCGTGCGTGCGTGTGCGTGCGTGCGCATGCATGTGTTGTATATGTATGTATGTATGTATGTATGTATGTATGTATGTATGTATGTATGTATGTATGTGTGCGTGTTTGTGCGTGGGTGCGTGCGTGCGTGCGTGTGTATATGTATGTGTAACCCGCCCTCCTTGAGGAATGTGTCAACCTTGTTTTTAAACATATTCACGCTGCTAGCATTCACACAATCTGTAGATAATTTGTTCCATTCATCAACTGTCCTCTTTGAGAAGGAGTACTTCCTCATATCCTATCTACACTGATATTTTATTAATATTACCTCGTGTCCTAGTTCTACTCTATTTCTTGAGTGAAATAGTTATATCAATATTTTCATACCCATTCCAGGGGTGGGGTCAATTTCAATTCCAATTCATTTTAATTAAATTTAATCAATTCCAATTCAATTCATTGGTCTTAAATGAGACATACATTTGAGAATCATCAGCAAAGAGGTGGAAGCAAGCCGCCTAACTATCAGCCCAATTGGTCCCGAGTAGAGTGTAAACAAAACAGGGCAAAAAACATATCCCTGTGGCACTCCCTGGAGCAGCTCCAACTGGTCAGACTGGGTCTGGCCTAAGCGGACAGTCTGGGTCCTCGAAGTCAGGTATGACTCAAACCACTTGTATGCGAAGCCGATGACACCCGCGCTTCTCATGCAAGCCAACACTAGTGTATTTTCTGTGCTGTGATTCGGTTTATAGACAGGTTGGAATTGTTCCTACAGATTGTTGCGCGAGACGTGGTCAAAGAGCTTGTGCAGCACCACCCTCTTTGTCAACTTAGAGATAAAGGACAGATTAGAGGCAGGTCGAAAGTTTTTCATGAGATCTTTGTCCAATGAAGGCTTCTTGAGCTCCTTGAGCATTCATTTTTGTCGGTACAATTCCTGTTGACATGGACAAGTTGACAATGTTTGTAATGCTTGGTAGAAGACAGTCTAAATGTTTCTTCAGAAACCAGGTCGGCACAAGATCGAGGGAACACGACTTTGAGGGAATCTTGTTGACCAGTCTTCCGTTGCAGGCAAGACAATGCTGAGTTTATCATCCATTGTGCCTGGACTCTCATCTGGAGGCACGTAGTTGGGGTCTGCCTTGAGTGTCAAGTTCTCCTGAATCAGTCTGACTTTGTCCTGGAAGAATGCACTGAATCTGCTAACCAGTTGTTCCAGTGATCTTCGCAGTGTAGTGAGTAGACTTGGCGGGGGAGATGATCTGATTTACGTGGTGTCTTTGCTCTTTGAAGAGATCGCAGAAAAAAATGTGAGCCGATGTGGTTTCCAAGCTTGTATACATTATTCTAAATGAGGCCCAACTATTGCTTTGTACATAAGTAAAATTAGCTCTTTTTAATTTTATGTTATATTTCTCATAATCAAACCAAGAATGTGATTACCCTTTGATGCTCGAATACCACAGTTCTATGAAACTTTCATATCAGCACTTATTGGTACTTATAAGTCCTTTTCTGTTACAGTAGTACCTAACACACGTTGTCCCATTTTATAGTTTACGTCCAATGTAAGTTGTAGGTAGGCATTTCCATTCCCAAAAATTAAATAGCATCTGTCAATTTGTTAACACTCACCACCGCTGTTATATCCCCATACTGTCCGAAGTCGTCAAACAAATGGCCCATCAAACTGATGTCAGATGGCAACGCCAAGTCCTGGAAGGGGCTAGGGACGATGTGTCCGGCGTCGGGCCGAGCGGTCGTCGAGCTGAACAGGGACACTTGGCCGAACCCCGCGACTGAGCGCCGGTTCCAACGGTCGCCCATTGCAACGCCACACGAAGTCTCGCTGTTTATATTTCGCGATAGACGAGTCCGTAAATCTGCTAATGCAACTCCGCGGAGAAGTCGAAGTCGAACTGAAGCCATAGCGACCGACACAGATGCACACCGATACCAGCGAACTGGGCTTATGTACTAAAGATGCACGCCTGTGCCAGCGAACTGGTTGCGCAGAAGAGGTCACCTTGACCAAAATGACGTAAAAGAGTATTACGTAATTCTCACCAAACCGTCACATGTAAGATCCGTTTAGCTGTCGCTTCGCTGTGGCTATTGTGAGGAATAATTACATTTGTTGCCAGCCCAGATTGCACGCATCAAAGGTCACGGCGACGGCTATTTTAAACTGAGCTGTTTACATGCACGCAAGTTCAGAACAGAATTATAAGGCGCCGTAGTTGACAAAACTGTGATGAAACGGCAAAACCTGTCGAGTTATGCAAGAACCGTCGGGTTATGTGTGCGACAACCGCCGAGTTCTGCAAGAACCGTCGAGTTCTGCAAGATCGATTGACTCTGGTTACCACTGAAAATAGCTTAGCCGTTATAGGGTGTGCAGCTGAGCAAGGCCGCAAAAGTATAATATAATATAATATAATATAATATAATATAATATAATATAATATAATATAATATAATATAATATAATATAATATAATATAATATAATATAATATAATATAATATAATATAATATAATATTATATTATATTATATTATATTATATTATATTATATTATATTATATTATATTATATTATATTATATTATATTATATTATATTATATTATATTATATTATATAATATAATATAATATAATATGTGATGTGATGTGATGTGATGTGATGAGATGTGATGTGATGTGATGTGATGTGATGTGAAGTGAAGTGAAGTGATGAGATGTAATGTAATGTAATGTAATGTAATGTAACGTAATATAACGTAACGTAATGTAACATAACATAATATAAAACTATATATTATACTATCCACATAAAAGTGGCTAAAAGTTCACATAACAGATTTATATGTTATATATTGAAAATTCATGTCGATGTTACCAACGTGAATATGCCTAAAACAAAATTGGCAGTTAAGACGACAATGCCACGAGACGGCCTGCAGAATATATAACGAATTCAGTACAACTTTATACGTGAGCTGTCGTGGCTTAGCGGTAGAGCATTCGCTTTACGCTTGGATTTCCAGGGTTCAATCCGTGGTATGTCGTACTAGACATTTTCTCGGTTAATGTTCTTTATTATTATTATTTTATCAATTATATTATACAGGGAACACATAACAAATATATCAGTAATGCAAGCCATCACCGAAGCCGCATGACCAAAAGAACCGCTTTTGGCCACAGTAAAACGCCGAAAACTCCAATGGTTGGTCATACAACCAGACACAACACACTAGCCAAAGAAATACTACACGGCACGGTCAAAGGCGGCAGAAAACGAAGAAGACCACAACAAATTTACATGGACAACATTCGAGAATGCGAGGCTGCCCACAACCGTCCCAGATGGAGATAGGTCTCTGTGGAAGCCTCCAAACACGCACCTCTACGATCGGCCCGGTCAAGGGATATACAATGTGTAGTACTTATTACTGTTAAGTGTGGCTTAGTAGCGACTAAACAACTAAACTTGTTATGACGTTAAACAGCAAATAGGATGTGCAGCTAGAAACACTTGATCAACAAATTAAAATAGTTTTTGCAATGGATAACTTTAAAAAAATAAATGATATATGTGACCCCCTTTGAAAGTTTCACCAATGATCATATTTTTAGGTTAGGTGCATACATTATACATTTATAAACCTATATTTCAGATGATGTACAATCACATTTGGTGACATTCTTATGTTCGCAACTGGGATGGAGACATTCCCACCCCTGGGGTTCACATTGCTTTTAAACATGATCATCCTGCACTATCTCTCAATTGTATTCTACGTATACTTGCATACGTTTTAACAACTATTAAACACTGCTAACATATAGGGTGAATGATAAGTAATAGACTACATTTCATTTTAATTTGGTGTCTAATAAAACATAAAAACAATTAGAAATAAACTCATTCCAAAATATTTTATATTCTTTTATTAACATATTTTAGTACCAGTAATTAGTAATATTTCTAAAAAATTATAAGACACATATGAATTTTTTTACCAACTTTGTGGATAAACGATAACAAGTATATCAATTAGCATGAACTCATATGGGCTAAACTCTTCGAACGTGTACCAAGCATGTTTTGAAATGAATATTTGTTATCATCATTGTATGATATATATGTCTATGAAATGTGAACCCCAGGAATAGTTAGTAAGTGTATCTGAATCCTTAAGGATGGCCCCCATGTGTCGATGGCTACGAAAAATAGGTTTTGGGGCAAACCCGGATGATATGTCCGGTGTGAGAGTATAGGGAAAGAGGTATAATATCGCTCACAGGACATCAACGCCCTCTGTCGGCTGTAGTACTACACGAGGGACATCACCAGCGCTCCCAAGCGACGTGCGCTACAAATATCGATTTTTTTCGAAACGTGTACTACTGTTTACGATATTTCTTGTCCCCCGACACCAGCAACGGCACGTTTTGTCACTGTAAACATTTTAGAGACAGAGGTCCAACATTTTATTTTATATACAATATTAGAAAACAATGTGATATGTTACTTATGCAAGAACATTGTCTATATAAAATCGAATTAAACAAGATGTGCAAATTAGGTGACGGTATGGCAATAACTGGTAAGAGTTCAATGGATGAATGTATTGCCAGGGAAGGACGCCCCTACGGCGGATGTGCAATCCTGTGGGAATGATCACTTAAATCTGCAGTGAAAGAGCTTAAATGCAATCACGTGAGGTTGTGTGGGATTATGATTCAAATTAACAACTGTGAAATCATGTGCCTTAATGTATACATGCCGTGCGATGGCTGGTCGGAAGACGATAAGTTTGCGGAATATATGGATGTGTTTGGTGAAATGCAGCAGTTAATACACACGTATAACCCCGCTCACGTTATATACGAGGGTGACATGAATACATATTTAACTAGGAATACGCCTCACGCATATGCATTAAGGAATTGTATATCGGTTTTAATTTTACTGTATGTATTGATGCTTCAGATGCGCAAGTGCCATATACTTATATAAGTCCAATGACAGTCCATTTAGGACAGAAGGTACTCGAACGCGCTAATATAGACAAATTGTTGTTTTCTGACCATGTGCCACTTAAAGTTAGGTTGGATATAAATGTAGACCACGTGTTCTAAAGGAACTATTGTCGCAAACTAGCATGGCATAGTGATCTTGAATATAAACGCTCCATGTTGCAATATGACGAAGAGGCTTTCCTGTGTAAGAATGTAATGTGTAAAAAACATATTAAATAAGTATATAGAATCGTCAGAATGTATACCTACCACCTGTACTAAACATTATTGATACTTATTTCAGGTGGTGGCAGAAGGAAACTTCCTGGGTGGTCTAAAGAAGTTGAACACCTGAAGCAGGAGGCTATATTCTGGAATCGACAGTGGCGAGCTGTGGGAAAGCCTCACCAGGGTGACATTACAGAAATGAGACGTATAACAAGAGCTCGGTATCATAGGGCTGAAGACATATTATGAGAGAGGATGACAGAATTCGTACTACTAAGATGGCTGAAGCCATTAGCGAAAATAGAAACCGGGACTTGTGGTCTGAGGTGTGCCGGATAAAGGGCAGAAATAAATTCTTGCCTTCTAGTATTGATGGTGGGTGATGAAAAAATAGCACAACATTTTTTTGTGATAAATATAATCACTTTTACAACAGTGTGTCATATGATGTTGATGAGATGAATGTTATAAATACGGAGATTAACAAGCAGATTAAAGAAAATGTTGCGTATGATATATCAGTTGATGAGGTTATCGAAGGTGTCCAGCGGCTAAAGCTGGGTAAGTCGGATGGTGAAGAGCGTCTCAATTCTAAACATATGATACATGGTTCGAAAATACTCTTTGTGCTGTTAGCATTAATTTGTTAACAGTATGTTGGTACATGGTTTTAGCCCCGACTCAATGTTAGTGGGAACTGTGGTTCCTATACCGAAAGATAAGAGACAATTAGTATGTACATCCGACAAGTTTAGAGCTATTACTCTTGGCAGCATTGTTGCCAAACTGTTTGATGTTGTTATACTATCTAAGGAACAAAATGCACTTGTAACATCGCATTTGCAATTTGGTTTTAGACAAAATATGTCCACTACTCACTGCACATATGTTATGATGGAGACAATCAGTTATTATAATGCAAATGGCAGTAATGTATATGCACTCATGTTAGATGCCAGCAAAGCATTCGACAGGGTCAATTATTGTAAGCTTTTTAGAGTACTTCTAAAACGTAACGTATCACCCCTGGTATTAAGATTGCTGCTGTATGTGTATAATAAATAAAAACTTTAAGTAAGATGGGGCTCTAGTATGTCATCCCAGTTTACCGCTTGTAACGGAGTCAAACTGGGAGCAATTATTTCTCCTATTCTCTTCTCCATATACATGGATGGATTGTTTGAACAGTTAGAAAAGAGTGGTTTGGGATGCCACATGGGCAACCGCTATACGGATTGCATCGGATACGCAGATGATCTCACTTTGCTAATACCCACAAGATCTGGACTCAAGGTTTTTATCGATATGTGCGAAAAATATGCACACGAATACTGTGTAAATTTTAACGGTACAAAGAGTAGATATTTGATTTTTAGAGGTCGTAATTGTAAACCCGACAAAATAACTGTGTTTATAATGATACCGAGTTGTATAGTACCCAAGATGCTGTACATCTGGGCCATCATATATCCGTTGTTAAAAAGGATAGTTTAGTTGCTGATGCCACTGCCAAATCCTGGAGAGGGTATAATATGTTCATGGCCGATTTCGGTCATATTAAGACGAATGTAAAATGCAATTTATTTAAACAATATTGCTGCTCTTATTATGAAGCCCCACTATGGGATCTTCAGAGTAAGAGTGTTGGCACTATTTGCACTGCATGGCGAAAAGCGCTTAGAAAGTTGTGGGAGCCAGCACCGCTTACACACGGTGATGTTATAGCATTGTTATCGGACAGTTTGCCATTATTGGTAATTTTAAAGCAAAGGTTCTCAACATTTATTCATAAAGTTATGAACCACACTTCGCCGATTATAAACAGTGTTGCTAAGTTGTCCATTGCAAATTCATGGTCAAATTGTAGCGCAAATTACCGTCATATCCTAAATGAATGTGATACAATGTATGACGGGTCTATGTGTGGTATTGGCCGTGTGTGACAACCGGGTTTGTCTAACGTAACAATGTCAAATGCGAACGATGTTTTCTACCCTCTCAGTTACCGCCTCTATTTTGACCCCAGGCAAGCCAACTACCACGTCATCTCCCTTGTTTAAGACTCTGTCGGTCTTCCTAACTATTGAGTCCCCCACAAATACCCTCGCTCTCTTTCTCACCCCCTCTATCACTGCCTCGCAATAGCTCTTCCGATGGATCCCCTCCATCACATTCTGTCCTGCACTCTTGTCACTCGGTGGCAGACTGTTATCAGGCTCTCTCACTCATCAAACTGTCACCTTTCACTCCCGTCGCCTGGCTAACTTGCGGTCCCGTCGCCTTCCCTACTGACACCCTCCCTCCCGTCTCCCTCACTCCCATCGCCTTAACTATCGTCTCCTTGCCCCCCGACTCCTTCGCTACTGTCTCCCCCACTACCCTTTCCTTCGATCTATTTGTCTTCCCTCCCATTCCTTTCCTTCTCGTCTCCTTTCGTCCTGTCTCCCTACGTCCCGTCTCCGTACGTCCTGTCTCCCTACGTCCCGTCTCCTTACGTCCTGTCTCCCGACCTATCACCTTACCTCCCTCCAGCCTCCTCCCAGGCTGAGGTGAGCTCTCCCTAGCATCTCTCTCGTCGTCTTCCCCCACTTTATCATCTACTCTCCCCCCCCCCACCAGAACCACTGGCGCAACCCACCTGCTCCCTTCCCACCACTGCCACAACGAGCAGCCTCAACTCCATCTCAAGTTCCTTCATCCTCGTACATCCCCTACACTAAAAACTAATACTATCCGCCTGAACCTCAGCTCAGGACTTCTCGCACCCGGACTTGACGAAGTCCACCCAGTTGTTACAACTGTTGCATATTAAATGCCTGGTGGCCTTTACCTGCCGTTTGCACGGCGATATCACAAAATTTAGACTTAATCTGATTACTACGTTAGCCTTGAATAAGGCTGTTTTTGTGTTCAAAAGAACACTTTAGGCTAATATACTTGCTAACTATGTCTTTTCTACTAAGCTCGCACGAGCAGAAAAAAAGCCTGCCACCTAGCGAATACGGAGAACACTGTGAAAACAAAACAAGGAAGTCAGTGTAAACGAACTTACGCTAAAATCCTGCTGTTAATTCCTTTTTGCCGAAATCGTTTACTACAACTATGTCAGGTATTACCTTATGTATGTAATTTATGTAAATGTATCACTTTATGTAATATATAATAATACGATACATAATATTATTGTAAATAATTTAGTACATATTAAAGATTGAGAAACTGAGTATTTTGTATTAGCAACATGTATTGTTAAAAGTTAGCCGTAATTTAAAGAAGGTCACTGAAATTTCGTTAGCGCGAGCGATATTACGTTTTGTTCTCGTCAGCTGTTACTTAGAAAGTAAGTTGCAAGGCAGTAGTTGTAAATTTAATTAAGACATAAGTAAAATAGCATAAAGTATGTATTACAACACAAAAAAGTCTTTGTGAAGACTACCTAGTTTAAATTGATTATAAACGGATTATAAACAAATATAATATATATATAAAAGTCCGGGTGTGCAAATTCGTGGGCAGAGGTGCAGGCAGATGAATTTCATTTCGGTTGTAGGGGGTGTATGACAGCGAAATGTCTGCAGAGCAGGTAAATGAATTAAGACATATGATTTTGATGATGACAGGGCAGGGTGAGAAAGAAGAGAGCAGAGGTGATGAGAATGATGAGAGCAGAGGTGGTGAGACCGAGGAGAGCAGAGGTAGTGAAAACGGGTGAGAACAAGGAGAGCAGTGGCAATGTGAGGGAGAAAGCTGGTAAGAAGAAGAAAAACGGAAAAAGGAAGAATGTGCAACAAAATGAATATAAACGAGTGAGTGAAGAGGGATTGTCAAGTGGCAGGATGGTCGAGGATAACAACAGCAGAGAAAAGCTGAAGACTGTGAATCAGAAGAAGAAAGATGACAGGAGGCGGAGTATGCAACAAAAGAAATGTAAGCGGGTGAGTGGAGAGGGATTGCCAGGTGGTAAGATAGTAAAGGTTGATGATAGAAGAGAAAGAGGGCACAGTGTGCGATAGGAAAGGAGCTTTGCTGATGTAGTATCACAGGGGAAAGCGAGGAAAGCCCGGGTATTTATGGGGGATTCCATCATTAGGAAAGTGGATGAAATTGTAAACAGAGGAGATGATATAACAGTATGCCTACCAGGGGCAAAAATATGAGAAAATACTTAGCAAAGCTAGATTGGAATAACATGCAGATGAATAAGACCGCAATTGAATGTTGGAATATTCTAAAATATGAAATTGAGAGTATTATCGATAAATGTGTACCCTTGAAAAAACAAGGAAAACGGTATAGAAAGAAACATTTGTCAAAAGAAGCTAATAGAAAAATAGTGTTTAAGCAAACTATGTGGAGGGTTTATAGGCGTACCAGAAAGGATGAGGACTATGCAAATTACAAAGAGGCACTTAACCTAGCTATAATTGAAATTAGAAAATCTAAAAGAAGTTTTTTTTTAAAGTTGGCAGGTAATATAAAAAATGACAGCAAGAGTTCCTATACTTGTGTAAGGAGTAAACAGAAAGTTTACCTAGTTTAAATTGATTATAAACGGATTATAAACAAATATAAATTGAATGTCTAACATGGCACCGTGCAAACGC
This sequence comes from Lamellibrachia columna, assembly GCA_963662155.1. Taxonomy (NCBI): domain Eukaryota; kingdom Metazoa; phylum Annelida; class Polychaeta; order Sabellida; family Siboglinidae; genus Lamellibrachia; species Lamellibrachia columna. The sequence continues at coordinate 26,347,727 of OY759275.1, read as the reverse complement.
CAAGTAAAGGCGAAACGCAATTTGACATGCTCTAGCTGCGACAGCTGGATAAACTTTGCAAAGTCCGGGTGTGCAAATTCGTGGGCAGAGGTGCAGGCAGATGAATTTCATTTCGGTTGTAGGGGGTGTATGACAGCGAAATGTCTGCAGAGCAGGTAAATGAATTAAGACATATGATTTTGATGATGACAGGGCAGGGTGAGAAAGACGAGAGCAGAGGTGATGAGAATGATGAGAGCAGAGGTGGTGAGACCGAGGAGAGCAGAGGTAGTGAAAACGGGTGAGAACAAGGAGAGCAGTGGCAATGTGAGGGAGAAAGCTGGTAAGAAGAAGAAAAACGGAAAAAGGAAGAGTGTGCAACAAAATGAATATAAACGAGTGAGTGAAGAGGGATTGTCAAGTGGCAGGATGGTCGAGGATAACAACAGCAGAGAAAAGCTGAAGACTGTGAATCAGAAGAAGAAAGATGACAGGAGGCGGAGTATGCAACAAAAGAAATGTAAGCGGGTGAGTGGAGAGGGATTGCCAGGTGGTAAGATAGTAAAGGTTGATGATAGAAGAGAAAGAGGGCACATTGTGCGATAGGAAAGGAGCTTTGCTGATGTAGTATCACAGGGGAAGGCGAGGAAAGCCCGGGTATTTATGGGGGATTCCATCATTAGGAAAGTGGATGAAATTGTAAACAGAGGAGATGATATAACAGTATGCCTACCAGGGGCAAAAATATGAGAAAATACTTAGCAAAGCTAGATTGGAATAACATGCAGATGAATAAGACCGCAATTGAATGTTGGAATATTCTAAAATATGAAATTGAGAGTATCATCGATAAATGTGTACCCTTGAAAAAACAAGGAAAACGGTATAGAAAGAAACATTTGTCAAAAGAAGCTAATAGAAAAATAATGTTTAAGCAAACTATGTGGAGGGTTTATAGGCGTACCAGAAAGGATGAGGACTATGCAAATTACAAAGAGGCACTTAACCTAGCTATAATTGAAATTAGAAAATCTAAAAGAAGGTTTTTTTTAAAGTTGGCAGGTAATATAAAAAAATGACAGCAAGAGTTCCTATACTTGTGTAAGGAGTAAACAGAAAGTTCGAGATAAGGTTGGATCATTGGAAAACAACAGGGGAAACATAATTTCAGACGGGGTTCAAATGGCAGAGGTTCTGAATGAGTATTTCAGCTCAGTTTTTACCACAGAAGATATCAGCTCACTTCCAGTTCCATTTACTAAATTTGAGGGCAATAAATCATTTATGGCATTTATTTGTAACTCCTGAAATGATAGCAAAAAAAAATTAAGAAGATGAGAGATAATAAATCAGTTGGAATTGATGGGATACCACCAAAACTGCTTAAGGAAATTGTTGAGCAAATTAGTACACCACTTGCACATTTTTTTAACTTCTCACTAGAAGAAGGAATAGTTCCTTCAGAATGGAAAGAAGCAAACATTAAGCCGTTATTTAAGATATGATCGTGGAACAAGCCAGAAAATTACAGACCAGTGAGTTTAACATCAGTTGTATGTAAATTACTCGAAACATTAATTAGATACTATATGGTGGAATTCCTTGTAAAACATAAATTAATAAATACATCTCAGCATGGGTTCCTAAAAGTAAGGTTATGTCTAACCCAAATTTAAGAAATTACAAAATGGGTAGATGACGGGTAACCAGTGGATGTTGTCTACTTAGATTTTCAGAAAGCTTTCGATAAAGTGTCACATCAAAGATTGTTACTTAAACTATAAGCCCATAATGATGTAATCAACTGGACAGAAAAGTGGCTTACACAGAAGACAGAGAGTAATAGTAGATGGTGAGATTTCAAACTGGAAATCTGTTTTGAGTGGGGTACCACAGGGATAAGAATTAGGCCCTATGCTGTTTCTAATATATATATATATATATATATATATATATATATATATATATATATATATATATATATATATATATATATATATATATATATATATATATATCAGATTTGGAAGATGACATATGTAGCAAAGTACTCAGATTTGCAGATGACACAAAAGTATTCAGAAAGGTTACTAGTGATACAGATAATCAAAGTTTACAGGATGATCTAGATAAATTAGTTAAATGGTCAGAAAAATGGCAAATGTTATTCAATTTTGGGAAACATAGGACATGGAAACATAGACGAAGAATATAAAATGGGGGGTGCTGTACTAGGTAGATCCGCACAAGAAAAGGACTTAGGAGTAACATTTAGTGCCGACATGAAAGTTTCAGAGCAATGTGGGATCGTTGCTTCGAAAGGAAATTAAATTCTAGGGCTAATTAGGAGAACTATCATGTACAAAGAGAAACAGCTAATTATACCCCTGTACAAAGCAATAGTTAGACCACATTTGGAATATTGTATTCAAGCATGGAGGCCGTATTGTAAAAAGGACATAGACAAGCTAGAAAGAATACAACGAAAAGCAACTAAAATGATTCCAGAATTGAGAGACCTTATTTACGAAAGTCGCTTATTACAATGTGGTTTGACAACACTAGAGACCAGGAGACTAAGAGGAGACCAAATAGAAGTGTTTAAAATAGTGAATGGTTATGAGGATGTTGACAGGAATATGTTCTTCAAACTTAAAGAAGGCAGTAGAACCAGAGGACACAAAGCAGCATTAGTTAAGGAGTAATGTAGGTTGGACATGAGAAAGTACTCTTTCTCACAGAGGGTGATAAATGAATGGAACAAACTGCCAAATGATGGTGTTAATGATAGTAGTTTGAATATGTTTAAAAATAGAATTGACAGATATTTGATAAGGGCGGGCTACACATAGATGAGAAAATTGTTGGACTCTCGATAAGCCAATGGCTTCCTTGTCCACTTGCCATCTGGAACTTGTTGTGTGTGATGGCAATATTGTTAAATCTTGTTAAATATCTTCATTATCGTGACAGCACCAGTTTAGATACTTGTAAAACAGCTAAAATTATAATTAATTCGGGCTTCATTTTCATGCTGCTGACGAACGAAGTGTCTGTATATTAATGTGGATACATCTCTGATTTGTTTCAGCAGAGAGATTGTGCACGAATGCGTTGATAAAAGATACATTATAATATGTTTTGATTGTTCGATTTCTTCATGCCTATACGTCATATATCGATTAGAAAACAAACTACAGGCAATAGTCGACCAATCGACAAACTACCGAACAACAGAAGACCAGGTGTGTGTGTGTGTGTGTGTGTGTGTGTGTGTGTGTGTGTGTGTGTGTGTGTGTGTGTGCGTGCGTGCGTGCGTGCGTGCGTGCGTGCGTGCGTGCGTGCGTGCGTGCGTGCGTGCGTGCGTGCGTGCGTGCGTGCGTGCGTGCGTGCGTGCGTGCGTGCGTGCGTGCGTGCGTGCGTGCGTGCATGTGTGCACGTGTTAATGTGTTGTAAAAGAAAACTGATAAAATATGTAGGAGAAATAAAAATATTTCGTGTGCGTGTAGTACTGCAATATAAGTAGACAAAGAGTTGATAGCGTGACAAATTTAATATGTATTAATGTGGCAAATAAATAAATAAAAACATAGCAAATCCATTTTCTTATAACATAGCACTAAAAGTCCAATCAATTTGACAGTTAAGAATAATATGCGTGTTTAAACAAGAGAGCTTTCAAGAGTCTTTCGAAGGTGTATAGAGAGTCACATGTTCGCATCTCATGGCGAAGAGCAGCAATGCAGAAAGCACGATCACCATAGTGGCGGAGATGTGCACTGCGTACAATCAGAAGAGAGTCTGATGAGGATCGAAACTTTCTGCAGAGTTGGTAGAACTGGAGCAGGTCTGCGATGTAGCTCGGCGCAAGCAGATGAAGGGCTTTGAACGTCATCAGTACGACCTTGTACTCAATGCTGTACCGGAGAGGAAGCCAATGGAGAGTCTCTGGGATGGATGTTAATGTGGTTATAGCGACAGGCTCTGACAACAATGCGAGCTGCCACATTCTGGACTCTCTGCAGCTTGTCCAGTAACTGATCAGTTACATAATAAAGGAGGCCATTTCCATAGTCCAGTCGAGATATGACAAGGGAGTGAACCAAGAGTTCAGTTTCATGTTGAATAAAACAATCTCTGATTGAGCGAATCCGATGTAGGTGAAAGAATGCTACCTGGCACAGTTTCGACACTTGAGATTTGATGCTGAGCTCACTGTCAAACATCACTCCAATGTTGCGAGCGACGGCAGTAGGCTGGAGGATGCTGTCACCAATGACGACATCAGTCAGACTGTGCTTGCTAGCCGAGCTCAGTGGAGTGATCACAAGCAATTCAGTCTTATCGTCATTCAGCTGAAGACGATGATGAGTCAACCATGTTTCTAGTTCTCCCACGCATGCTAGGATGCGTGCCAGTGCAGCCATCTCATCATTGGTGTCCTTGATCTTAAATGATACATACAGTTGAGAATCATCAGCAAAGTGGTGGAAGTTAAGTCGATGACGCCTAACTATCTGCCCAATGCGTCCCATGTAGAGTGTATACAAAACTGGGCCAAGAACATACCCCTGTGGCACACCCACTCCGACGGGTCAGACAGGGCCTGGCCTAGGCGGACAGTCTGATATTCGATGTCAGGTATGACTCAAACCACTTGTGTGGGACGCCGCTGACACCCGCGATTTTCATCCGAGCCAACAGTAGTGTATGATCTACAGTGTCAAACGCCGCTAATAGATCAAGTACGAACAGCAAGACACCCATCTTTTGTCCAGGGTCATCAGGATATCATTCTGGATTCGCATCAGTGCAGTTTCAGTACTGTGATATCACAGTGTGATAAATTGCGTCTACCAATCTTATTTGATAGGAGGGTGTCGCGCCATGGTTGTACTGTAGGAGTTACGGCTAAACTGTAGGAGTTATGGGTAAACTTGAGGAGTTATGGGTAAACTGTAGGAGGTATGGGTAAATTGTAGGAATTATGGGTAAATTGTAGGAATTATGGGCAAACTGTAGGAGTTATGGGTTAAGTGTAAGAGCGCATTATTTTAAAATATTTATATATAACGAAACTATGCAACATACAGCTAAATGTGGTAATTACTTTGCTAAAAAGCGTTAACATACAGCTAAATGTGGCAATTACTTAGCTAAACAGCTTTAACATATGTGGCAATTACTTAACTTAAAAGCGTTAACTTGCAACTAAATAATGGTACTTACTTAGCTAAAAATGCTAATTACTGGCTAAAAGTTGTACTTGCTTAGCTTAAAACTTTTAACATGCAGGTAAATATGGTAAATAATTAGCTTAAACTCGCTAACATACAGCTAAATGTGCTAATTACTTAGCTTAAAAGCGTTAACGTACAGCTAAATGTGGTAATTACCTTGCTAAAAAAAAGTTAACATAGAGCTAAATGTAGTACATACTTAGCTAAATAGCGTTAACATGCAGTTAAAAGTGATACTTAATATGCTAAAAGTGTTAACATACAAATAAAAGCGATATTTACTTAGCTTAAACGTGTTAACATGCAGATAAATGTGGTAATCACTTAGCTTAAAAGCATTACATGCGTAACTAAGTGTGACAAAATATATATAAAAGCGGTATTTTCTTAGACAAATCGTTACTCTTTCTCATTACTCGTGCTACGTATGACTCGTACGATAACCAATGCCCTAAATTTGTTAGATGTACGCATACAGTTCAACTCGTCGATGCATACCCGCTGTCTTTATTAGCCAGACAAGACGTCACGTGGTCTACTCTTCTTTGAGACACGACAAAAAGAATAATAATGAAATCCGAATTTCATCATAGCTGGTATAGAAAAAATTACTGCACAGCGTTTTAAGCGCAAATGACGGGTTTATCTTTCAACTTGTTCAGACTCGCATACATCCAGTGGGCGAACCAACGCTTTAACTACAGCGCTAATATGATTACATTTAAAACGCGCATTTCCCGAGTACCAAAATCCACTAGTCAGCTGTTAGTATCGCCTTAATGCGTCCTTTCGGAAACGCGACAGAGCAGTGTCATATTACGGGATACAACACGATCGCATTCCTAACATGGTATGTAGCCCGCTGCATTCCGCGAAACGCGAGCATATACCCTACTCCCTCCAGATAGACGCAAGAGCCATTCATCCTCCTTACCTCATTAATCATGCACGATATTTATGAATGAAATTCATTTGTATATTTGCTTATTCTTAAAGTGGGTTTTCCCCACTAACCGCCACGTCAGCGATATGTGGGTTTTCCCCCTGGGTTTTCATTGATTTTAAAATAAAAATTGTAATTTGAAATTAAAATTAAAATTTGAAATTTGAAATTAAAATTAAAATTAAAATTAAAATTAAAATTAAAATTAAAATTAAAATTATAATTAAAATTAAAATTAAAATTAAAATTAAAATTATAATTATAATTAAAATTAAAATTAAAATTAAAATTAAAATTAAAATTAAAATTAAAATTAAAATTAAAATTAAAATTAAACGCCACGTCAGCGATATGTTGGTTTTTCCCAATGTCTATTTTTAGGGTCAGAGTTCACCGTCGACACGGGGTTAGAGTCACAACTACGGTTCGCTGTAGTCGTCACGAGGTGCTCCAGGGGGCGCTCTGGTGTGCTGCGCGCGCAACCGGAAGTGGTTCAGACATATGGGGCCCGGAATTTAGGATTGAAAACTAGTCACCTACTACCTCGGGCGTTGTGCCCCACCCTTGGACAAAACGCCCATTTTTAGGACCTCTGCTAAAATGGCTATAACTTTTTTCTGTGATATTGAACATCGAAAATGTCAATAACAAGATATTAAGTTAAGATTATAAATTAGGTGATACAGCAATATATCAGAGATATATCTAAAAGGTTTTTTAATGAGTCGATTTCCCGACAAAAGTAGGCGTATTTCCCCACTTTACTCTTTCCATATTATACGTATTAGGACATTTCCTTTCTCCACTCTAGAATATGCTATTTATGACGCGAAAACATTAGACAGAACGGCTTTGAAATGATTACATTTTGCTTCGTGGATCATAATATTAACTGCAGTCCGATGTTGAACAAAGATTTGCCGGTGTATCTCCAAACCCGTCTTCCTCCACGTTCTTTCATTGATTCTGCGCAGCTTCCTGGCGTGATGTATGTCATCAGTGTACTACGGATGGTTTTGACGAGATAACGTCGTACAAGATTTGGAGCTGCACAATCATTTGCTTTTCTGGTTGCAATCTCATATAGATCTAGAATCGCATCAACATCAGAATTCACATAAAGCTTGGTTAATTTAGTCATTACATCAGCTTCATAGGTTGTCTGATTAAACTGTCGAAAGTCCCGTATCTCTTTGATTTGCGCTTCATTATAAGGCGTTGATTGTTTCAACTTGAACGTGACGCCATAGTGATCAGATATCACAATCTGCTCGATTGCCACTTTAGATACAATTGCATCGGATATGCGAGAGACCACTAAATCCAACATATGGCCCTTTTTGTAAGTAGGTAATATGACATTCTGCTGGAGATTGTGCTCTTCCATAATGCGTCGGATACTTTCCGTCATATTCTGTATGAGGTGCCGTAGCGGACAAAAGGGTGGTGAAGCGATAAAACCTGTCGAGTTCTGCAAGAACCGTCGAGTTCTGCGACATCGATCGACTCTGGTTACCATTGAAAATAGCGTTGCGGTTGTAGGATGTGCAGGGAAGTAATGCCGCAGAAAGCATAATATAACATAATATACTATCCACATAAAAGTGGCTAAAAGTTACCAAAACAGAGTAATTGAAAGTTTATATATTTTTATGAATCACTCACAACGTACGTAAGGGAGCGGCGGCGGCGGCGGCGGCGGCGGCGGCGGCGGCGGCGGCGGCGGCGGCGGCGGCGGCGGCGGCTTTAGATTTAGCATCATTAATAGGTTGCTTTGTAATGTTACACTAATAAAGACTTGATGAATACACCGCTTACATCTACATCTTGTGGCCTACTTTAACACATAGCGTAATGTTAAAAACTTCACCGCTTGCTTGCTGCAGGTCGCTGGGTCAATCCGATAAACGGTCTGGTGTGAACGTGTGGTCTAGTCATAAAAAGTACGTCTACTGTTAAAACACCGCCTCCTCTCACTCGCTGTCTGTACGTCGACCACCAGTCCATAGCGTTTCAAAATAGTTTTAATGGCAGTAAAATTATGGAAAGTTTTGACAATAAAATACGTGTGCACTCACCGCTGTTCCATTACGTCGGATGACCTCTGACCCCTATTACAGGACTCCTTGACCAGTACTTTAGTCGTTAGGGAGAGTTGCTGATGTCGCCAAAAATCTATTTTTAGTTGCCATCGAAATATGGGGGCCATCAGTTTGAAGTTACTCTGGTTCAATCCGCGGTATGTCTAACTAACATTATTTTCTTTATTATTATTATAATTATATCAATTATATTTAGTGCAATATTCGCTTTTGTTTAATTTCGCTGATTGGCAACGTGTAGTACTAATTATTTCTAAGTGTGGCTTAGTAGCGTCTAAACAAATAAACTGGTTATAACGTAAAACAGCAAATAGGATGTGCAGTTAGAAATTGTTTTATCAAATTTAAATAGTTTTTGCAATGGATACCTTTTAAAATAAACAATATATGTGATCCCTTATGAAAGTATCACCACTGATCATATTTTGAGGGTAGGTGCATACATTAGAGCATTTATAAACCTATATTTCTGATGTTGAATGTACAATCTCTGTTCGCAACTGAGACATTCCACCCCTGGGGCTCACATTGCTTTTAAACATGATCATATTGCACTATATCACAATAGTATGTTTTGTTTACTTGCATATATTTTGATAACTATTAATCACTGCTAACAATAATATAGACATATATATCATACAATGGTGATAAATAATAGTGCTCCTTGCATCGACAATTGCATGAATTAACACACAATAAACACGTAGTGAAATAATGTCAATAAGGTCATCCTTAGATCCCTGTCAATTTAGATAGGTGATAATAAGTGGGGTGACATTATTTTCAATACACCTACTAGAATATGTTGCAAATCCAAACACAGTTAAAAATAGTGCTCATCGTTAAAAAAACGTTATTCATTTCCACACATGCTTGGTAGACTTTCGATGAGTTTGGCCCATATGAGTTCATGCTAATTGACATATTTGTTATAGTTTATCCACGAAATTGGTATAATTGTAATCTGTCTATTATAATGTTTATATTATTATTTCTATTATATTTTTTATTTCTATTATATTTTAGAAATATTACTAATTTCTGGTACAAAAATATGTTAATAAAAGAATAGAAAATATTTTGGAATGGGTTTGTTTACAATTTGGTTTAATGTTTTATTGGACACCAAATTATAATGAAATGTGGTCTATCACTTATCATTCACCCTATATGATCATTGGTACTACTTTCATAGGGGATCGCATATATTATTTATTTTTAAAAGGTATCCATTGCAAAACTATTTAAATTTGTTGATAAAATTGTTTATAGCTGCGCATCATATTTGCTGTTTAACGTCATAACCACCTTAATTGTTTAGTCGCTACTAAGCCACACTTAGGAATAATTAGTACTACACACTATATGTCAGCGAAATTAAACAAAAGCGAATATTGCACTAAATATAATTATAAAATAATAATAATAATAAAGAACATTAAACGAGAAAAAAATATTTAGAATGACATACCACGGATTGAACCCAGGAAGCCTCAAGCGTAAAGCGAACGTTCTACCGCTAAGCCCCGACAGCTCAAATGTAAAGTTGTACTGAATTCTTTATGTATTCTGCAGGCCGTCTCGTGGCATTGTCGTCTTAACTGTCAATTTAGTTTTTAAGCATATTCACGTTGGTAACATTGACAGGATTTTTTCCATTTATTTATTGTTGTCTGTGAGAATGACTTTGTGTGTGATTCATAAAATATATAAACTATAAATCATTCTGTTATGTGAACGTTTAGCCACTGGACAGGTATTTGCTGTTTCATCACCATTATGTTCTCTACGGCGCTTCATAATTATGTCCTGAACTTGCGTGCATGTAAACAGCTCAGTTTAAAATAGCCTTCGCCGTGACCTTTCATGCGTGCAATCTGGGCTGGCGATAAAAGTAATTATTCGTCACAATAGGCACAGCGAAGCGACAGCCGAACGAATCTTGCCTGTCACGGTTTGGTGAGAATGACGTAATACTCTTTTACGTCACTGTGACCTTTTCTGCGCAACCAGTTCGCTGGTATCGGTGTGCAACTTTAGTATATAAACCCAGTTCGCTGGTATTGGTGTGCATTTGTGACGCTCGCCATGGCTTCAGTTCGACTTCTCCGCCGAGTTGCATTAGCAGATTTACGGACCCGTCTATCGAAAAATATGAACAGCGAGGCTTCTTGTGGTGTTGCAATGGGCGGCCGTTGGACCCAGCGCTCAGTCGCGGGGTTCGGCCAATTGTCCCTGTTCAGCTCGGCGGCCGCTCGGCCCGACGCCGGGCACATTATCAGCAGTCCTTTCAAGGACTTGGCGTTGCCATCTGACGTCAGTTTGATGGGCCATTTGTTTGACGACTTCGGACGGTATGGGGATATAACAGCGGTGGTGAGTGTTGAAAAATGGACAGGTGCTATTTCATTTTGGGGAATGTAAATGCCTACATACAACTTGCATTGGATGTAAACTATAAAATGGGACATAGTGTTTTAGGAACTACTGTTCCAGAAAAGGACTTATGAGTAACAATAAGTGCTTATGTGAAATTTTCAGAGAACTGTGGTATTGGAGCTTCAAATGGTAATATCATTATTGGGTTGATTATGAGAAATATAACATAAATGGAAAAAGAGCTAATTATACTTATGTACAAACTGTTGGGCCTAATTTAGAATACTGTATACAAGCTTGGAAACTATATCGGAACAACTGGCTAGCAGATTCAGTGCATTCTTCCAGGTCAAAGTCAGTCAGAGAACTTGACACTCAAGACAGACCCCAACTACGTGCCTCCAGATGAAAGTCCAGGCACTGTGGATGATAAACTCAGCATTTTCTTGCCTGCAACGGGCGACGAGGTGAGACGAATGATCAACGAGATTCCCTCAAAGGCGTGTTCACTCGATCCTGTGCGACCTGGTTTCTGAAGGAACATTTAAACTGTTTCTACCATGCACTACACACATTGTCAACTTGTCCATGTCAACAGGAATTGTGCCGACAAAAATGAATGCTGCGCTTGTGACACCTTTGCTCACGAAGCCTTCATTGGACAAAGATCTCATGAAAAACTTTCGACCTGTCTGTATTCTGTCCTTTATATCTAAGTTGACAGAGAGGGTGGTGTTGAACAGGCTCATTGACCATGTCTCGTGCAACAATCTCCAGGAAAAATTTCAATCTGTCTATCAACCGAATCACAGTACTGAAACTGCACTGATGCGAATCCTTTTCTTGGTCCAGTTTTGTTTACACTCTTCACGGGACCCATTGGGCTGATAGATAGGCGACTTGCTTCCAGTTGTTTGCTGATGATTCTCAACTGTATGTCTCATTTAAGATCAATGACATTAATGATGAGATGGCTGCACTGGCACGCATCCAAGCATTTGTGGGAGAACTAAAAGCATGGATGACTCAACATCGTCTTCAGCTGAATGACGGTAAAACTGAAGTGATTGTGATCACTACACCGAGCTTGGCTAGCAAGCACAGTCTGTCTGATGTCGTCATCGGTGACAGCATCCTCCAGCTTACTGCCGTCGTTCGCAACATTGGAGTGATGTTTGACAGTGAGCTCAGCATGAAATCTCAAGTGTCGAAACTATGCCAGGTACTTTCACCTACAATATATTCGCTCCATCAGAGATTACTTGACACAACTTGCCACTGAACTATTGGTTCACTCCCTTGTCATATCGCGACTGGACTATGGAAATGGCCTCCTTTATGATGTACCTGATCAGATACTGGAAAATCTGCAGAGAGTCCAGACTGTGGCAGCTCGCATTGTGGTCAGAGCCAGTCGCTATGACCACATCACATCCATCCCAGAGAATCCCCATAGGCTTTCTGTCCGGTACGGTATTGAGCACAAGGTCGTATTGATGACGTTCAAAGCCCTTCATCTGCTTGCGCCGAGCTACATCTCAGACCTGCTCCAATTCTACCAACCCTGCAGAACGTTGCGATCATCATCAGACTCTCTTCTGACTGTACGCAGTGCACATCTCCGCCACTATGGTGATCGTGCCTTCTGCATCGCTGCTCCTCGCCTGTGGAACAGCCTTCCCCATGAGATGCGAAATGTAACTCTCTCTATACACGTTCATAAGACTCTTGATAACTTTCTTGTTTAAACGCGCATATTATTCTCAACTGTCAAATTGATTAGACTTAGTGCTATGTTCTATGAACTTGGATTTGCTATGTTTTTTATGTTTTTATTTATACATTTATTTATCTATTTCTTTATTTTTAATCTTGACTCTTTATAACTATGTTTGTGTCAGCACCTTTGTACAGGGTCACCTGGATCCATGGCTCTCTAAAAGTGCTGTAATTATTATTATTATTATCGTGAGAAGGATATAGATACGATTGAAAGAATACAGAGGACAGCAACTAAACTGATTCCAGAACTGAGAGACCTTAGTTATGAAGAATGCCTAAAATAATGTCGGTTAACAACCATAGGGTGAAGGAAGTTAACAACCATAGAGTGAAGGAGGTTAATAACCATAGAGTGAAGGAAGTTAACAACCACAGAGTGACGGAGGTTAACAAACATAGAGTGAAGGAATTTAACAACCATAGAGTGAAGGAGGTTAACAACCATAGAGTGAAGGAAGTTAACAACCATAGAGTGACGGAGGTTAACAACCATACAGTGAAGGAGGTTAACAACCATACAGTGAAGGAGGTTTACAACCATAGAGTGAAGGAGGTTAACAGGAGAACAAATTGAAGTTTTTATGATTTTGAATGGGTCAGGACTAGGGTGAATAAAAAAATAATTGGAATTATTCAATTCCTGAATTGGAAATGCAATTGAAAGATTTTGACCCAGCTGAATTGGAACTGGAATTGAAAGATTTTGAGTAAGTTGAATTGGAAATGGAAGACAATTAATTGAACCTCATTTTCTTGTGCTGGTGCGATCTGATTTTATTTCCAATATGGTCCTAAATGTAAACCTAGAATTGCATATAAACTAAAAGTCTTTTATGCAGCTAAACATACATGTGTACACCATTTAAATATCTGATGTGAAAACATATGTCCACATTTTAACAACGGGGCTGCGTGGGAATATTACCATCTGGCAATTTAAAAAAAGAACTCAGAAATTCTGCTCAAGTCAAACTATTTTGGGGTGTGGTTGCAGCTCCTGCTCCAAGATAACATTTGTTGTCTGCATGCACATATCTGAAACTATGCCCTTTGTGTCTGCTAGGAAAGTGTGAAGCTATTGACTCCCAAATGGTGCATCTAAACAATTAATAATTGGCTTGCTACTCCTGCATTATTTCATTGAGCAGGTATTTCTGAAACCATCGAATGATCAGCCTACTGGTCTGTTCATGTTGTTTGAATAACGGCTCAGCCATTGTTAGGGGTTGGGCGCAACAACGTGACTGAAGCGCAAAGCGGGTATGAATAGCAGTGGGTTACTGTACCCTTAACTGTAATTCTCAACATTCCCTTCAGAGAAATTATCACCATACCTCTAACAGTTCTTTTAACTGTAATTCTCACCACACCCCTACATTTATTCATGTTATTACACTGTCTCCAGCGTCCCTTGCTGTTTCTCTCCATCTCAGCAAACATTTATTTATTTTATGATACAGTCTCCAGCCTGCCTTGCTGTTTCTCACCATCTCAGCATACATTTCTGTACTTTATGACTCTGCCTCCAGCCTGACTTTTTGTTTCTCTCCGTCTAAGTATACGATTCTGTAATTTATGACACTGTCTCCTGTCTGCCTTCCTATTCCCCCATCTCAGCATATATTTATTTATTTTCTGACACTGTCTCCACCCTGCCTGTATTCTCACCGTCTCAGAATACATATATGTACCTTATAACACTGTCTCCATCCTGTTTCTCACTGTCCCAGCACACACATCTATACTTTATGACACTGACTCCTGCCTGTCTTGCTCTTTCTCACTGTCTCAGCACACATTTCTATATTTTATTACCTGCACCCCAACTAAACAGCGAGGGTTAGGGTTTGGGTTTAAGGATAGGGTTATGATTAGTTAGGTGTTAGAGTTGCGATGTCAATGTATAATAATACACAGCCGCCAGGGGCGCAGGGGAGAGCGCGCGGAGAAAGGTGTATTACGCAGTAAAGGGGGTATTACTGCTCGCGGGCTCCCCCCGCGTCCCCTGCCGGCTGTGTTTTATTAACTAACCTTAACCTTAAACCCAAACCCCAACCCTCGCTGTTTAGTTGGGGTGCAGTGACTATGCATTCTAACTGTGCAATTGGGATGCAGTGACTCTGTAATCTAGCTGTGTACTGGGGATGCCGTGACTATTTTGTATTCTAGCTGTGTACTGAGGGTGTAGTGACTATGTATTCTAGTTATGTACTGGAGGTGCAGCGACCATGTATTGGAACTGTGTGCTGGGTGGGCAGTAACTATGTATCTAAATTAGATTAGATTAGAATTTCTAATCGTGTACTGCAGTTATAGTAACTATGCGTTATAGGTATGTACTGGAGATACTGTGACTATTTTGTGTTTTAGCTGTGTACTGAGAGTGTAGTGATTATGTATTCTAGACGTGTACTGAGCTGAGGGTGCACTGGCCATGTATTCTAGCATTATCTATGTATTCTAGTTGTGTACTGGAGTTGTGGTGACTATGTCTAATAGCGGCATGCTGGAGACACAGATTATTTTGTATTATATCTATGTACTGAGGGTGTAGTGATTATGTATTCTAATTATGTACTAAGGGTGCATTGACCATGTATTCGATCTGTGTGCTGGGTGAGCAGTAACTATGTATTTTATTCGTGTACTGGAGTTGTAGTGACTATGCATTGTAGCTATGTACTGGAAATACTGTGAATATTTTGTATTCTAGCTGCGTACTGAGAGTGTAGTGACTATGTATTCTGCATGTGTACTGAGAGTGCAATGACCATGTATTATAGCTGTGTGCTGGGAGTGAAGTAAATATGGTAGTGTTGGTGCTGGTGGTGGTGGTGGTTGTGGCGGTGGTTGTGGTGGTGGTGGTCACGGTTGCTTCATGAGGTATGCATACGTCTAAGGTTCTAATGTTTGGCCCCTCTGACTAGATGACCACCCCTTAAAAGAAACGTGACCCCTTCTAGGTGACCACTGCTGGATGATGGGTACAGTTAGGAGTATTGTGAGAATTACAATGAGGAGTATTGTGAGAATTACAGTTCGGGTTACATTTAAGGGCATACAATTAAGAGGAAGTGCAGATACTATGTGTTCTAACAGTGTACCTTAGGTACAGTGACCACGTATTCTAGCTGTTTGCTGTGGGTACAGTGACTATGTATTCTAGTTGTGTATTGAACGTGTAGTGTCCACGTATTCTAGCGGCGTACCGTGAGTGCATTGATTATTTATTATGCATGCGTACTGGGAGTGCTGTAACTATATTTTCTAACCGTGATATGTTGGTACAGTGACTATGCATTCTAATTGTGTAACTGACCATGTAGTCTAACGGTGTACTGGGGGTGCAGTGACTGTATTCTACATGGGTACTGTGAGTAAAGTTACTACGCATTCCAACTGTGTACTGGAGTTGTATAAGTTATGTATTCTAGCTGTGTACTGAGGGTATAGTTACTATGCATTCTAGCTGTGTCCTGGGGGTACAGTGACTTTGTATTATGGCTGTATGCTGGTGTGCAGTGACTTTGTATTCTGGTTGTTTACTGAGGAGGTAATAACTATGAATCCTAACCGTGTACTATAGGTGCACCAACGAACTGTACTAACTCTGTACTGGGGGTACAGCGACTGTATTCTAACAGTGACTATTTTTTATTCTACCTTTTTTTCTGAGGGTGTAATGATTATGTATTATAATTGTGTAATGGGGGTGCTGTGACTATGTAATCTATCTTTGTACTGAGGGTGTAATAACCATGCATTCTAGTAGTAACTAGGTATTCTAATTGTGTACTGAAGTTGTGGTGACTATGTTTTATATCTATGTACTGGAGATGCAGAGATTATTTTTTTATTCTAGATGTGTACTGATATTTGTATTGAGAGTGTAGTGTATTTATGGTGTAGCGATTATGTATTCTAGATGTGTATTGATGGCATAGTGACCATGTAATCTAGCAGTAACTATGTATACAAACTGTGTTCTGGAGTTGTATAGACTATGTGTTATAGCTACGTACTGGCTGAGATGGGGGGAACTGGAAGGCAGGCTGGAAACAGTGTCATAAAGTATAGAAATGTGTGCTGAGACTGTGAAAAACAGCAAAGCAGACTGGAGGAAGTATCATACAGTATAGAAATGAATGCTGAGACGGTGCAAAACGGAAATGTAGGTTGGTGTCATAAAGTACATAAACGTATACTGAGACGGTGAGAAATAGCAAGGTAGGTTGTTGTCAGTGACATTAAGTACATAAACGTATACTGAGACGGTGAGAAACAGCAAGGCTGGCTGGAGACAGTGTCATAAAGTACACAAGCGTATATTGAGACGGTGACAAACAGCAAGGGAGGTTGGTGACAATGTCATAAAGTACATAAATGTATACTGAGACGGGAGAAACAGCAATTTAGGTAGGTGACAGTGTCATAAAGTGCATAAACGTATACTGAGACGGTGAGAAACAGCAAGGTAGGTTGGTGAAAGTATCAACAATTACAAAAACTTATATTGAGAAGGCGAGAAACAGCAACGTAAGTTGTTGACAGTGTTATAACGTACATGAGCGTATATTGAGACGGTGAGAAATAGCAAAGCAGATCGGAGACAGTGTCGTTAAGTACATCAATGGATATTGAGACGGTACGAAACAACAAGGCAAGCTCGAGACAGTGTCATAAATTAAATAAATGTATGTTGAGACGGTGAGAAATAGCAAGGCAGACTGCAGACAGTGTCATAAATTATATAAATGTACGCTGAGATGACGAAAACCGCAAGACACTGCAATAAATTACATATTTATGCTGAGACAGTGAGAAACAGCAAGGCAGGCTAGATATATTTTCACAAACTATAGAAACGTGTGCTGAGACAGAGAGAAACAGCAAGGTAGGGTGGACACAGTGACACAAAATAAATAAATGTATGCTGAGATGGGGGAATTGGAAGGCAGACTGGAGACAGTGTCATAAAGTATAGAATTCTGTCCTGAGACAGTGAGAAACATCAAGGCAGGCTGGAAATAGTGTCATAAATTATAGAAATGTGTGCTGAGACAGTGAAAAACAGCAAACCAGGCTGGAGGCAGTGTCGTAAAGTACAAAAATGTATACTGAGACGATGAAAATTGCATAGCAGGCTGGAGAGAGTGTCATAAAATAAATCAATATATCCTGAAACGATTAGAAATAGCAAGGCAGGCTAGAGACAGTGTCACAAAATAAATACATGTACGCTGAGACGGTGACTAAATAGCAAGGAAGGCTGCAGACAGTGTCATAAAATAAATAAATGTATGCTGAGACGGTGAGAAATAGCAAAGCAGGCTGCAGACAGTGTCATAAAATAAATAAATGCATACTGAGATGGTGAGAAATTGCAAGGCAGGCTGCAGACAGTGTCATAAAATAAATAAATGTATGCTGAAACGGTGAGCAAAGCAGGCTGCAGAGTGTGTCATAAAATAAATAAATGTATGCTGAAATGGTGAGAATTAGCAAGGCAGGCTGCAGACAGTGTCATAAAATAAATGAATGCATACTGAGATGTTGAGAAATAGTAAGGCAGGCTCCAGACAGTGTCATAAATAAATAAATGCATTCTGAGATGGTGAGAAACAGCAAGGTAGGCTGTAGACAGTGTCATAAAATAAATAAATGTATGCTGAGACGGTGAGAAATAGAAATGCAGGCCCCATACATTGTCATAAAAAAAAATGCATTCTGAGATGGTGAGATAGAGCAAGGCAGGCTGCAGACAGTCTCATAAAATAAATAAATGCTTGCTGAAAAGGTGAGAAATAGCAAGGCAGGCTATAGACAGTGTCATCAAATAAATAAATGTATACTGAGACGGTGAGAAATAGCAAGGCAGGCTGCAGACAGTGTCATAAAATAAGTGAATCTATGCTCAGACGGTGAGAAATAGCAGGGCAGGCTGCAGACAGTCTCATAAAATAAATAAATGCATTCTGAGATGGCGAGAAACAGCAAGGTAGGCTGTAGACAGTGTCATAAAATAACTAAATGTATGCTGATATGGTGAGAAATTGCAAGGCAGGCTGCAGACAGTGTCATTAAATAAATAAATGAATGCTGAGATGATGAGAAATAGTAAGGCAGGCTGCAGACAGTGTCATAAAATAAATAAATGTTTGCTGAGATGGAGAGAAACAGCAAGGGAAGCTGGAGACAGTGTAATAACATGAATAAATGTAGGGGTGTGGTGAGACTTACAGTTAAAAGAACTGTTAGAGGTATGGTGATAATTTCTCTGAAGGGAATGTTGAGAATTACAGTTAAGGGTACAGCAAGGCAGGCTGCAGACAGTGTCATAAAATAAATCAATGTATACTGAGATGGTGAGAAGTAGCAAGGCAGGCTTACACCGCTTACATATACTTCTTGAGATCTACTTTAACACATAGCATATCGGTAAAAATCTACACCGCTTACTTGCTGCAGGATGAAGACTACACAAATTACAGAGGCACTCAATGCAGCTACGACTGAAATCAGACATTCTAAAAGAAGCTATTAGAAAACTATCATACAAGCAAATTATGTGGAGGGTTTACCAGAAAGTATGAAGATTACACAAATTGCAAAGAGGCACTTTATTTATAATGCAGCTACGACTGAAATTAGACAATCTAAAAGAAGCTATGTACAAAAATTATCATCTAGCATAAACAA
Source organism: Lamellibrachia columna (assembly GCA_963662155.1). Lineage (NCBI taxonomy): Eukaryota > Metazoa > Annelida > Polychaeta > Sabellida > Siboglinidae > Lamellibrachia > Lamellibrachia columna. The sequence continues at coordinate 26,328,600 of OY759275.1, read as the reverse complement.
TGACAGTAACAGTTTTAATGCACACGTCATGAGTAAACAAAACGTACGAGATACGGTTTGACCACTAGAAGACAGGACTGGAATACAATATCCCATTCTGTAATGGCGGAAGACCTACCAGAGAGGATATATGTCCATTACCAGTTCCAGATGCTTATTTTCAGGGTGCTAAATCGGACTATTTATAACCAAGAAATGGTAGGTAAGAAAATATAGGCACTGAAGGGTAATAAATTACTTGGAGTGGATGGAATTCTGTCCATGATTAAAACTTTACATTGATTTTGTTCATACCGGCTAAGCTTAATACGTCACAAAGTAATCTAGGTTACCCGATTTCATAGAAATGCGTATGCGTTTATCGATCGCGCTTGTTAACATGTCAGCACTCAGTCAACGGGAGAAACCTTACTCATCGTGCGCGATTTCAATTACTCATACGCGCTCTCGTCAAATTGCTCCAGCCTCTTCGTCAGCACAGTGTCCCTGTTGATATCTCGAATACGCAGGTATCTCCGTTTCAGTCCGTTCCAGGAGAAATGACCGGAATCTCCCACTTTGAGAACACATCCTGAGTAAACCACTGGCGTGATATTTTTTATTTTAGTATCCCATGGTTTGTTTTTATTATCTCTTTTAGGTGCATAGCCCCCCAAAAAACGCTTTAAAATTGCGCTGCATACATGTTTAACGTTCTAGTTGGTGGTTGTAGGACGAAGTGGTTTAGCGGTTAGAGCACCAGACTGTCGACCGAGGGGATCTAGGGACCGAGGTTTGAGACCACCATTTGGAAACTTGGGCAATTTCGTTCACCCCACGTTGCCCAGCTGCGTCTTTCGGAAGAGTTCATGCGCGTATCAAACTAGGTCACGGTGAAGGCAATCCACGCGGAGTTGTTTACGTACACACAAGGGCAATTACTTAATGGTATTCAGGTGTCGCGCCGTCCCTTTCTACCTGGTGTCTATGCCAGGGGAAATAAAAGACGCACACGCGCACGCGCACGCGCACGCACACACGTTTGAGCAGCACAGGTGTCGTAATCCACAAATGTGCCCTCTTCCGTGTTCATAGCTATCATAACAAAATCAGAATCTTACCCCCTTAAAATACTACACCACCTGCTAGGGACTATAATTAGCCTACGCGCAGAAAACGTACCTGGATACCATTAAGTGACTGGTCTGGGGTGTATGTAAACAACTGCGCGTGGATCGGCTTTATTGTGACCTAGTTTGATACGCGCATGGTTCAACTTGTATGTCATTGTCGTTCCATCGGTGTGCATCTGTGACGCTCGCAATGGGTTCAATTCGGGTTCTCCGCCGAGTTGCAGTGGCAGAAATGCGGATCAGTCTAACGCGAAATAGAAACATCGAGGCTTCGTGTTGCGTTGCCAGCAAATGGGCCCGGCACCCAGCCGCGGAGCTCCGCCAAGTGTCCCCGTTCAGCTCGGCGGCCGCTCGGGCAGACGCCGGGCACATTGTCCGCAGTCCCTTCCAAGACTTGATTTTGCCATCTGACGTCAGTTTAATCTGCCACTTGTTTGACGACTTCAAACGGTATGGGGATTTGACAGCGGTGGTAAAGCGTGATGTGGTAAAGGTTATATCCAGGGAATATTGACTGAATTTACCTTTGGTGATATGTGTATTTTGACTATCGAACGCAAGGATATCTGCCATACGTCTGCGTAAGAAAACTAAGGTTGCATGTTTTATTTTATTATTGTGGTCACTGTTGTATAGGGGGATTGTCGTCCAGCGTTTGACCAGCCCCGCGTAGCTTGTGACTTCTAAACATATAGTTAGGCTAGTGCAGCCTCTTAGACTTGATGATGATCGATTCCCACAATAAGTCACCTGTCGATGTGGTGTCTTTTAGTGGACTTAATTGTGTTCGCCAATTTACTCGCTTGACTAAATTTAGTATGCAATCTATGCAAGAACTTTACGTAGCCCGCATTAATACAATCATTATATATCTCGTTCCATTAATTTATCGTCCTCTGTTCGAATGAGTGCTAGATTACCTGGCTCTCAACATTTGGGGACTGTGTATCCCTCGTGACTCGGCCACGTCTCGTTAATTGGGGTCATAAAAGAACCACGGAGGACGACATGCTCCTGACAGTGACTTACATGGATTTACCTGGATGATCCTCTTCTACACAGTTGCTCCAGTCGAGCAGATGACGAGGAAGGGTGTCAGGCGCTGACTCGTATAACCCTCCGGCCTATTCTTTAAATATTTATCAACGTGACCCTTAAATGTGTTAATATCCTTAGACATAACCACTGCCTCTGTAAGTTGGTTCTAGTCATCTACTATTCTTTGAGTAAATGAACACTTCCTTAAATATAGTCTAGACTGCATTTTAGTGATTTTAGATAGATTCCCTCGTGTTGCATACCATGCCTTATCCGTGTCACAGAAGTCAGCAGGCTGAATACTTTCTAACCTTGTTTAGTAGACTTCTCACGCACGCACGCACGCACGCACGCACACACACACACACACACACACACATTCAAACCCACCCACACACACACACACACACACACACACACACACACACACACACACACACACACACACACACACACACACACACACACACACACACACACACACACACACACACACACACACACACACACACACACACACACACACACACACACACACACACACACACACACACACACACACACACACACACACACACACACACACACACACACACACACACACACACACACACACATTGTCGTTCCATCGTTGTGCATCTGTGACGCTCGCAATGGGTTCAGTGCGACTTCTCTGTCGAGTTGCAGTGGCAGAAATGCGGACCAGTCTAGCGCGAAATACAAACATCGAGGCTTCTTGTTGCGTTGCCAGCAAATGGGCCCGGCACCCAGCCGCGGAGCTCCGCCAAGTGTCCCCGTTCAGCTCGGCGGCCGCTCGGGCAGACGCCGGGCACATTGTTCGCAGTCCCTTTCAAGACTTGATGTTGCCATCTGACGTCAGTTTAATGGGCCATAAGTTTGACGACTTCGGACGGTATGGGGATTTGACAGCGGTGGTAAGTGTTGCATTCAAAAAGGTGGTACCTGAGTAAATCAATATGTTCGGATCATATTGTCTTGTCTCTAGTATTAATTGAGATTAATCACAAAAGACTCGGTACAACTAATGTATTGGGTCATAGATCGTTCGTTCGCATGGGCCGTGATGTGGTAAAGGGGTAAGACCACCGTTGACCTTCTTGTTTATTGTTTCACGAATGTAGGGCGTATTAAATTGCGACACGTGAATTTAAACAATTCATATGATGTGACATTGAGTGCAATTGAGTAAGCATATTCACAGGTTTCTTTGTAGAAGCTACTGGATGTGAAATAGTGCATTTTTTAGAGTTTAGCAGGCGGAGTGATTTATGGGAATTTTTTTGCTATGGACCACGTGCATGGGCGCATGAATATATGGCAATTGGTTTTTTTAAATTAACGTGCATCGCACGTCGGTACGTTTTAAAAGAGCTGGATGTATGTGATTTTGACAAAACTTGGTCAGCCTGTCAACAAGATGATGGCAGTTGCTGTGACAAACTTTTTGATGGTCACGTTTTCTTATGATCAGGCAAAACGTTAATCTGGCCACCAATGCAATTCTCTACTGTTGTCTGCCCCCTAAAGGTTATATCCAGGGGAGATTGACTGAATTTATTTTGGTGAATTGATATGTGCATTTTGACTATCGAACGCAAGGTTATCTGCCATGCATATGTCTGCGTAACAAAACTAAGGTTGCATGTTTTATTTTATTATTGCGGTCACGGTTGTATAGTGGGATTGTCGTCCAGCGTTTGACCAGCCCCGCGGAGCTTGTGACTTCTAAACGTGTAGCTAGGCTAGTGCAGCCTCTTAAACTTAATGAGGATCGATTCCCACAATAAGTCGTCTGTCGATGTGGTGTCTTTTAGAGGACTTAATTGTGTTCGCCAATTCACTCCCTTGACTATATTTAGTATGCACTCTATGCAAGAACTTTATATAGCCCGCATTAATACAATCATTATATAACTCGTTCCATTAATTTATCGTCCTCTGTGCGAATGAGTACTAGATTACCTGGCTCTCAACATTAGTGGACTGTGTATCCCTCGTGACTCGGCCACGTCTCGTTAATTGGGGTCATAAAAGAACCACGGAGGACGACATGCTCCTGACAGTGACTTACATGGATTTACCTGGATGCTCCTCTTCTACACAATTGCTGCAGTCGAGCAGATGACGAGGAAGGGAGTCAGGCGCTGACTCGTATAATCCTCCGCCCTATTCTTTAAATATTTGTCAATGTGACTCTTCAATGTATTAATATCCTTAGACATAACCGCTGCCTCTGTAAGTTGATTCAAGTCATTTACTATTCTTTGAGTAAATGAACACTTCCTTAAATATAGTCTAGACTGCATTTTAGTGATTTTAGATAGAAGTCCTCGTGTTGCATACCGTGCTTTATCCGTGTCACAGAAGTCAGCAGGCTGAATACTTTCTAATCCTTTGAATATTTTGAACACCAATAGTAGGTCGGCTCTCCACCAGTGGATCATCACCTAGTCTCAAGAGTAGTGACGTTTAAAACTCGCAGCCTATTAGGGTAGTCCATATGTCTTTTTGTTTGAAGGGACTGTCGCCATGCCTGAATGCAGTAGTCCAGATATGGTCTAATTAGGGACTTGCATAACCGTAGCACTACCTCTTTGGTCTTGTATTTGGTGGCTTTGTTGTTCATGCCTAGCATAAAATATTCCTTCTTGGACGCTTTTGCTCACTGCTGTTATAATCACACCTAGGTCTTTTTTCCCGTGATGTTTGAATGGGGTCTTCGCCCATGAAATAGTCGTAATGCCTGTTGTTATGGCCTTAATGCACACACTTGTATCTCTCTGTATTGAATAGCATTAGTCACTCTACATTCCACCTATGCATAGAATTAGGGTCTATCTGAAGCATCTCAGCATCCTTGCTTGATGCTATCCGACTGCACAATGTTGTATCATCAGTGAATTTAAGAAGATTGTTACACACCTCTTCATCTATGTCATTAATATAAATCACAAATATAATTGGTCCCAAAACTTCCCCTTGGGGGACACCACTCTTAAGAGGTGACCACCCCGAACTTGTTCAATTTATGACGACACGTTGTAACCTATTTAATACTTATTCCGTTATCCATCTATTTACGTGTTCTCCAATTCCATGTGCATTTAGCTTCATTGCCAGTCGGCGGTGTGGGACCCGATCAAAGGCTTTGCTAAAATCTAAATAAATAGCAACAACTGGCAGCCCTTTGTCAATATAAGTAGTAATCTTATCTAGATGCACTAAAAGGTTAGTTAAACATGATCGTCCCTTCATAAAGCTATGTTGTGATGTTTTAATTAAGTTATGTATCTTTAGATGTTCTACAACCGCATCTCTAATGATTGATTCCATAATTTTGTATTATATGTGATGTTAAACTTACTTGTCTATGATTACCTGGTTGGGATTTACTACCCTTCTTTTTATATAATGGGATCACGTTGGCACACTTCCAAGCTTCCGGTACTTCCTCCTTTGCCATGCTCTCTGTGAAAATCTCAATCAATGGGGATGCAATAGCGGGGACCACTTCTCTGAAGTTGTTGAATTTAAGTTGTCCACTCCAGGGGCTTTGTGTCGTTTTATGTGCGTCAGCTTCTTCAATAACTTCAACACTGAGGGGAAGAAGTCATTTAGTACATTTGCTGTCTCAAACGTGTCCGTGATCACATTACCTTCGTTATCAATAAACGGGCCGACGCTGTCTTTTGGCCCAGGTTTCGACCTATTGTAAGCGAAGAATGACTTTGGATTTTTCTATATATTGCCCGCTAGCTTTTCCTCAAAATTCCTTTTTGCTTTTTCTACCTCATTTCGGGTTCTATTCAGTTGCCTGTCATATGCCTCATACAGATGGCACTCTCCAATATCTCTGTATCTACTTTTTTCTCTTGCTAATTCGGCTCTTTTTGTCATCCATCGGGGTTTCCTCTTCCTCGTTGACAAAGCGTCACATTTTCGCACTGCGGAGTTATATACATATTTGAAGGTGTGAAATTGTGTGCCTACTTCTGCATCCTGAAATTTTCGTTTCCAGTCATACTTCTCTAAGAATATCTTCATTCCACTGTAATTCGCTTTCTTCAAGTCATAGTAGGTCTCTCTCCATTCTTTTGTCAGTATAGACACTATAGTGTCACACACCACAATGTTGTGGTCACTGAATGAAACTCTTATTCTAATATTGTCGACCATATTTGGTTCGTAGAACAAAAAACGAGATCTAGTGCATTGTGAACATGTGTTAGGAAAAGGTCTTGTGTGAGGTCAACGAAGTCAAGGTTCGCTCAGCTTCCGCCTGCAGCCGCGTCCTGTCAATAGTTACGTGGTTAAAAAAAACACTATTACGACACTGTCGATGTACACGCTGTACGTAGTAGTTCATGGAGTGCTAGTTCACTGTCTGCAGATCTGCAGACGTGTTGTGATAATATAACCCTAGTAGTAGGGACGATATTGCACCATATTGTTTCTGGAAGATGGAAGAAAGGGTGGAGGTTGTATAATAAATATATATATATATATATATATATATATATATATATATATATATATATATATATATATATATATATATATATATATATATATTAGACAACCTCCACCATTTCTTCCATCTCTGCTATTTCTACTCACGTTGTATCCTTGAAAGTTTAATTATGCGTCCGATATGTCCCGTTGCGCCCATGTTTCTGTTACACATATTAAGTCTGGGTTCATCTCTAGTGCGACACACTGCATCTCGTCCAGCTTGCTTAGTAGAATTCTAGCATTTACATATCTTATTTACGCACGCACGCACGCACGCACATACACACACACAGGTATTCATTTATGCAAATCACCTCAGGTACTCATTTATGTAAATCACCTTAATTAATTCAACGTCGTTTTAGATAGACGGAACAACAGGTCGTCAGATGACGTACACGGAACTACAGAGCGACATCGTGCGAGTCGGGAGCGCGCTATGGCGGCTGGGCATACGTAAAGGAGACGTCGTTACGCTATGCTGCGAGAATATACCAGAATTTCTCGTTATGTATCTGTCGTTGGCCGCCGTTGGCGCTGTCATCAGCTGTGTCAGTCCCGCATACACATCCGGTGAGTTGTCATTGATTTGTATTTTAATTGTATGATAACTCCTCGACGGCGCCAGGTAAAATAAACCCTTCTGCTGATAACATTAATAATAATTCGAATGAAAACAGGAAAATGCTAACACGGACTATAATCACAGGAAGTTTAACTGCGTAATTCTTTGGTTTCTTTCTTGGCTTAGCATATGTTCCTCTCCATTCCGGGGGTGGGTGCTGACACCAAGCACCAAGGAAGAGAGGGGGGAGGGGTGGCAATAAGTAGGAGGTTGGTCGTAGAAATAGGTGGGAAGTGGTAGGCTGGCCAAACAAATAGGTGGGAGGTGGGAGGTGGACTCTCTAAAATGGTGGGATGTGGGAGATTGGCACCACCAATATGTGAAACATGATTCGTTGAGATCCCCGCCACTCATCCCTCAATGAAGACGTTGACTTTCTTCTTAACATGTCGTCTGTCCCGGTTGGCAACTATTTTCTAAGACGTTGTTTTAACAACACGTCGGGGAATTGTTGTATTAAAATAACTGTGAAACATCGTTTAATCATACTTTGCAGGAGAACTCGCACTCGCATTAACTCACGCCAAATCTAAGATGTTGGTTGCATCAGCAGCAACAATTGAGTTGGCGAAACAAGCGGCGAGCGTCGCAAAGCTGTCCAACCAGGTAAGGTTGACAAGCCTTCCTCGAATATTGCTACTGGGTGCACGAAAATGTGCAGTTTATTGATCGAATACTGCTTTCGTAAGATATTCACTCGATGGTGAGGCAACAATTGCCAATTAAGGAATATTAAATCAATTTTGATTGCAATATAGAATGTCATTGACATTTCCGCTCCAAAATCTGACACCCCTCACTGTCATAGTAGCACATGAATTATTTTGAAGTATTGTTCCTCAGCATGCTAATCACTATCTTTTCACACAGGCATCACCGATAGTTTATTGCCATTACTTTAAAAGTCTCAAATGTCGCTGTACCCACACAAGTTAAACCAACTTATTTGATCAATAACGGACCACATTTAATACGCAGTCCACAATTTTTTGGGCATTCCACATGTGGTGGTACTGACGGCTAAATCGCATCAGGGCTATGTGCCTAATTGTATGTATTGCCTCCACCGACGCAACCAATGTGTCCACTTTCACGATCAATAAGTCACAAGAACGCTTCTGGATGCTGCAGGACGTCGTCGTGTTTGGAGAAGCGGCCGGCTGCCGCCCATTCTCCACACTCCTACAAGACGACGGCAAATGCTTCCCGGAGAACCTGGACTGGGAGCCCCAGGAGGATTTGGTCGCTCTTCCCTTCAGCAGCGGGACGACGGGTCTGCCCAAGGGAGTGATGCTCACTCATTACAACCTTGTCGCCAACGTCGACCAGACCAGGTTCTACATTTCAATTCTATGTGCTTTATAGAAATAGTTATTGCTGCGTGCTTCCTGCTGCTGGTCTGTAACCATGGTACAAATGGTAAACCCATTCCAGCCCCCCACAAAAAAACCCACCCCTACAAACTCAATCGTAATCCATCCTCTCGAACCGTTGGTAAGTAATTTGGTGGAAAGTATCTGGATGTTGCTATTTGTTTCCTCGAAAGGATTTCTACGGTCTATACTTTATGCTTTATTTTCTTTTATTATTTCCTGCTACATCATTGTATGCTGTAATTCTTGCTTGTCATCATACGCTGTATTTTCTTGTATGTATGTTTATATGGCATCGTCGACACTAATTTGTGAATGCTGATGCTCAAACATAGTTGAATAAACGTTAAAGTATAGGGTTACCTTAGTAGTCAATACCACGCGTCTCGATCTACGCCTTTCACGTAAGCCCCGCCCACAAAAAGTGTGTACCGGGCCCGCGCATTGTTTATCCGGCACTGGAGAAGAATGACATCGATTTCACACAAACATATATTGGCAGCGGAGTCCTGAACCAGATATGCAAATGTACGAAAATCATATGTTTTACAGAGCTGATGACGTCGCGGGCTTTGTAGCAGGCGAGGACGTATTGATGGGAATCCTGCCCTGGTTTCACATCTACGGTCAGACGGTGGTTGCTCTCGCGGGTCTCAAAGCAGGAGCGTCGGTCGTGTCAATGCCCAAGTTCTTGCCGGAAATGTTCTTCAAACTCATCAAGGACTATAAGGTAACGCATGCATTCATGTGAGATAGGGGACCGGAAAACACGTCAATGACGCAATTATTGACTATCCGTCATCAAAATGAAAGTAAAACGGGAGATAATCCAAAACGGAGATGTGAAATTGGAAATTATATGCTGCAATTGGAATGTAACTGGAAATGTAATTGATAGAATGTAATTGACCCCATGTCTGCCAAGAATTGAACCAGTTCTTTCTTTGCCAGATCACCTTCCTTCCCATAGTGCCTCCCATCATGCTCTTCCTCGCCAAGCACCCGATGGTAAACAAAGACGACTTCCCTTCAGTACACACTATGACCACGGCTGCTGCACCGTGTGGGGCGAACACGATGGTGGAAGCCCGGGACAGACTCGACATTCCACGAATCCTACAAGGTAGGTGTGATAGTGTCGCCTTCGCTAAACTGGGATGTCTGTTCAAGACAATGTCGTCTTCATATCGCGCTGTGACCGATTTGATAGATGTCACAAAAGATAAGTAGCTGTGTTAAAAAAATAACAGACATTTAATTGTGGACATCACTTCGGATATTTTCAACAGCCGTTTCTCGAATGTACTGAACGATGATGTTAATAGTCATAAACAGGTAACGAGGTAATTAACATTTAAAAATTATGGTTCATTAAAAGAATATACCTACGCTGGACACCGGATGGGAAGCGAAAAGAGGTCGTCCCAAGGAGACCTGGCGAAGAACAGTGGAGAAAGAGATGAAGGCAAGCGGACTGACCTGGGAATCCAACAACAAACCGACAGCAGTGGCGCTCTATTGTGGAAGCCTTATTAATAATAATGTTGAAGCACTTCCTCGCTCGTCGAATAATCCTGACATTTGCTATATTGCCTTGATCTCGGAGGTCAACGAAATTCGGGAACCGGAAGAACCCTGGGAACCCTGGATGGGCCCAGCTCCATAAGTTTAATTTGCAAATTATGCAAGGACACTTCCGGAAGACATCACTGTCCAGCAGTTGAGACGAATGGTGGTTTGGCAAGTTGAACCAATGGTAAAGCGCATTGCGTATTTATGCAATTACAGCTCCTCTGGTGATGGCGTCTCAGACTGTAAACTCAAATTATAAATACCCCCGAGGAGGAATTCCAAGGGGTCGGCATCAGCTACATTTTATGCATCCAAGTTATCAGTATGGGTGACAGTGGCGGGCCATACCTGTTTTACCGTCCGAACTCAAAATTCCGGTCAGATTTTATAAGTCACTGTTTTTTCATTGACAACGTGAGCAGTTATATTGCTACTATCTATGTAGCCGTCTGATTTACACGACTAAAATCTCATCGAACCTGGAACAATGCGTTGATTACTTGAGTACAAGTTCAATCACTAATCTCGACCTGCCGAGCGCAAAGAAAACCGACAATTAAAACACTTACATCTACATCTATGAGAACCCCCCACGGACTACTGCGTGCGGCCAAGCAAAAAATAAGAAGGGAGGCACATCTTACAATATGTTACAATATATACAGTTTTAACTATATAACATGATTATATAACACGAAGGAAGCTATTAGACTTTGTATCTTAACAGGTTCTACTCGACAACAATTTGTTTTATAAATTTACCTTTATCTGTTTATAAATATTGACTCTTCAGTACATTCGTGAAAAGCGGTCAACAACATCCAATACATGTCGACAACATTTATCGGTCTCAGTATTTCCCAGGATCACGTGACGGGCACATCATAAACACCCGTAAACATGTCCCCTTCCCTTGCATTGCAAACACGAAATTCACCCTGAACATTAATATTAAACAAATAACGGTCAACGTATATTTTTAAATGTGGTTAATTAAAAGGCCGGTCAAGATGTAATATATATATATATATATATATATATATATATATATATATATATATATATATATATATATATATATATATATATATATATATATATATGTACTTGCTGCTATGCTGTAGGCCTCCTATATATTACATATCGATATATATATATATATATATATATATATATATATATATATATATATATATATATATATATATATATATATATATATATATATATATATAGAGAGAGAGAGAGAGAGAGAGAGTTAGAGAGAGAGAGAGAGAGAGATATGCAAAAATTGGCTGGTTACGTAACTTGTCCGGTTACAACCAAAAAAATCTGGAAAAATTTCCCAACCCAGTATTATGAAAATATAATTACTCCTACTCTACTACACAGTAATACTACTCATTCTCTGTCATGTTTGTTGCACCATCTGACTGACCCTTCACCTGTTGGCACGCGGAATTATGACACACTATTTCTGAGTTGTGTTCGCCTGCAAGATTGGTATCATAAATCCATAAGATCGCAAACGAACCCGTATGATTAGCTAGGTCCGCTGAATTGTTGTTCATGCACAAAAGGCGCTAGCCGTGCGAACTGTGATACATTGATCGGGTCTCGCGAGACTTTGTCGAAACTGACCACGTAGAGTTAAAATATTTGCGAGAGTCACTTTTTGGACGTACGTTGAACTGATGATACGATATTTTCATATAATTTACAAACGCGGGCCGTAATACCAAAAGCGCTGTTCACCACGCCCCACGCGGTAAGGAATGTCTACTGCAACCATATTACCGTCAAATTTAAGAAAATATGTAACACTTACTTAAAAGGAATTATGCTCTACAAATATGTGTGGTCACATGTTGCAGGTAGTCGACGTCTCTACTGGGGAGATGTTGGAGAGAAGATCGGAAGGCGAAGTTTGTATTCGCGGACCGCAGGTGATGAAAGGCTACTTGGATAATGAGAAGGCGACTCGCGAGACAGTAAAGGACGGGTGGATGCACACGGGTAACTTTTTCGCTTCACGCCGTTAATATGTCGGAAGTTTTCATTTTGTTCTTTTCTTCGTAATCGACGCAATCCAGCTCCGCGATGTGGCGCCACCGTTTGTTGCACGCACCAATGCTTGGAAACACAGCGTATGTTCCATTAAGACGGAAGCTGGAAGCATAACCAGATTCCTGGTGCATATATAATTTGGCTCTCATATGTTATTTTATTATATGTTAACTTTGATTACATTGACACAGTTGTCGCAATCAAAAGTTAAATCATGCAGAATAGTTATAGTGTAGAATCTCGATAATAACACTGATTCACTGTTGGCGCTTCACGTTAACGCCTACACAAAATGGAGTCGGTAACAGTTAAACCATGTCTCCGAGGCCAAACTCTTCTCTGCGAGTTCACGAAGGGTAACGAGAGTTGGATAACCGAGACTAAATAGACGCTACCCGAAATGATAGATGACGACTCTGGTGGATACCATACCAATCATCTGTCGACAAACTGCTTCCAGAACAGTCGCGATGGATCAACGACCGATCCTGGTATTTAGGGGGGAAGTTCCTAAATATCCACGGCCCCTTTGGCTTAAATATATATGGATGCCTTTCCGTATTTTTCCGTTGGGCCGCTACATGGTAGCATGGTAAACTAATGGGTGACTAAGCTTGGCCGATCCCAGATTCGCCTACAGCGAATAAAACAAAAATAGGTCTATCTGGCCTATCTATCGATCGAACAGACCTTGATATAGATACGGGATGGTTTTGGCGCACGGAAAAAAAACGCGGGAATTTGTTAGATGTCGAATTATTCAAATTATGGTGCAGTTAGTCACTCAAGTGTGTAGATTTGCCACGATACGGTCATATTCTTGATTGACGAACAGTGCACAATACCATGATGAAGACTCATGTTGTCACAGCTTCTAAAATATCAATATAAAACATACGTGTATTAATTACACAAACGTGTTTTCTTCATGTGTCCCAGGATGCCTTGCATTAAGACGAAGTCTGATTAAAAACACACTACTTCGAGTAGTAGGGTTTTTATGCAGACTGATAACATGATATTTTACTACAGACAGATAATATCCCCTTCTTTTGTAACATTGGAGACAAGATTGGCTTCGGATATTCGTTCTGGATTTACGCCGTTGACACCACGCATACATGAATGCGCGCGCACACAACACCAACACCGATAGTCATGTCTACTTTTGGGGTTGTAGTTATTGTATAGCCTGAGGTGGAATTGTTATCATTTGTGTTACCGTTTTTAGGTGACCTTGGGTTTGCTGATGATGATGGGCACATAATTATAACTGATCGTATCAAAGAACTGATCAAGTATAAAGGCCTACAGGTAACTGCATCTGCACACATTAACTAATATTTTATTTATTAGTTTGGTATATTAGTATAGCAATTTAATATTTAGAAAGTTCTTAGATTTACTCTTAGCGCTAATAATATTTATGTTATTAGTTTTACCCGATAAACCATTGAATATTATTATACAATTATGAAACATGTTTAACAATGGTAATTCATGTACAGTATTAATGGCGGAAGCCGCTTGGAACTACATCTGTTTTTTTCGACGGTCAAGTATATTTATGCAGCAACAGACTCAGTGAAATCCAGCGACGATGTAACATAGGGTCGACATACCAAGTGGTTTTTGACTGGACAACGGGAGACGATTGGGTTGCGTCGCCGCAAAGACATATAGTTCTAACCACGGTTTTTATAAATGAAATCAGCTGTCTCTGACGTCATTGCTAAATGTGATCGCCCCGTCGTCACCAGGTCGCCCCGTCCGAATTGGAGGCGCTATTGGTGACACACCCGGCCGTCGCCGACTCGGCTGTCATCGGTCAACCGGACGAAAGAGCCGGGGAAGTGCCGAGAGCCTACGTCGTGCTCAAGCCGAACCTTCACGTCAGCCAAGACGAACTACAGAAATTCATCGCAGGTAGATTTTCAACAGCAACAGCATTAGCTCCAGCAACAGCAGCATTGTAATAATGGCACCTTTGCGATATGAATCGCCCGATAATCGTACCAGACGGTGGCGGAGAAGCACAGATAATCGGACAAAGCCGTAGACTGCGTCCGATTATTTAGGTTACTTCGCCAGCCGTCGAGTACGATACGCTGAACGATTCACTCCGCAAAGATGCCATTTAAAATTTATTTCACTTCAAATAAAAGTTGTCATTCAGTTTAAGCAATACTTTCGACGTTATACAACATACGCATTGGAGTATGACAATGGGGAACCGTCCATAGCTTATTTGTACTGCGTAGAAAGCATGGATACACGTGAATCCAGCATGTGGTGACCACCGACAGCGGAGTCGGTCGGCTTGATTTCGTCATCGCACGCGTATCACAAGCGTTCAATATCGGTTTTAGTATTGCACCCCAGTATCGCACGACACGAATTTTTACGTAACTAAGCAATCATGTCACGTGGCTTGCGATTGTCTAATTACGTAAAAATCACGTCTTCGGCTACAAACTCCCCACTGGGTGGCGCCACTGTCGGAGGTGTGCTTCGCTTTATGAGCATTATTGGAGTTTCGTGTCTGACAGTGTGGTTAGGGTAGAATCTGTCACTGCTGCTATCACTTGTTCTACCTCTTAGTGTTATTTATAATGGGGAGAGGCTGTACAATTCTTGTCCTGCTGCATTGCCTTGGCGGTGGTTCGGTTCCAGTACTCTCTGTCGGCAGTTTGTCACTTTCCACCACCCTCCGCCTTTTTCACATCCTTCTTGACGCAGTCTAGTCATCGTAACTGTGGTCGCCCTTTTTCCTGCGACCTCGCTGTCTTACCGCCTCTGCTCTCGCTCTCTCCCTTTCTCCCTCCACCTCCCTCCCTCCCTCCCTTCCTCCCCCTCCCTCCCTCCCTCCCTTCCTCCTTCCCTCCCTCCCTTCCTCCCCCTCCCTTCCCTTGAGTTTGTGGTAACGGTTAGATTTTTTATCCGCACTGTCTTTTACAAATATGCCACAGTGGCGTAAAACGCAAATCATTATCAAATACAAGCCTTTTTAAATTTATTTAGGCACTGCATCTCTCCAAATCATTTAGTTATCAAATATATATCTTTGTCAATTTATTTAGACACCGCATCTTTCCTAAAAAGAGTTACAGGGGTGATTTAATACCATACATAATAAACATTGTCTTTGGGATTTGGTGAAAACCAACACAAAATTAGGCATTTTTCCTGGCTTTCATTGTTGTCAAACAACAAATGTGGTACAAGGAATGATGTTTGCTTCTCAACAGAACAAGTGGCGCCCTACAAGCAGCTGCGAGGAGGCCTTGAGTTCCGACAAGAGATCCCGAAATCGGCCAGTGGGAAGATCCTACGGCGGGTATTGAAGGATGAGTTGGCGGAAGGGAATCGAGGAAAGTAAACGGCGGGAACTGGTCTATGATGTGTAGGAATATGAAGAAACACTATCTCCAGATTCAGAAAATCTCTAGTCTTTTTGTCTGTTAAGATATTCTATCAGAAGAGAGAAAAGGTTAAAACTAGAACTATCCGAAAAGACCAAACGGATGCAGACAGTAATATACGACAGTCCATAAATAATATACTTTGGAAGGTGACTACGGCAAAGGACAGATTACAAAGCAATTATTGAAAGAAGGCATTCAATGGCACTTGTCAATATATATTGACAAGCGGAAACACTGAAAGAGGTACCATTGTGCTTGATAAGTTTTGTGTTACTTGGATAATGAGAAGGCGACTCTTACTAATTAAATATAAGCATTTCCACTGTTTAATTAATTTAATTTGTTGATACATTTAATAACGGAAGGGAAAATTACAACAATGTCTCTTCGATTTCTAGAAGGCGTCGTATGTTGCACCTTGTAATATCATAAATTCAGTTATTATTTTTTCTTCAATAAAGCATTAATAGTACTTCATAATAATGTGTCATGTTTTTTGCTATGTTTCCATAATGCTATAGGAAAGTTGTTGCTACACGGGACACACTTGAAAATGACTACTCAATTACTTTTAACTTCGCATTTTCTGGGTATGTGTAAATACTTTGATACTGATCGCCAACGCCCAGTTTATGACGGAACTAAGGAGACGCGAAGAGAACGGATCTCTCTGAAGATCAACACTGTGTTTTGTCACGCGCTAGCAAACACGCAAGCACTAACACACATACACACTGAAACACATGCACGCACGCACGCACGCACGCACGCACGCACACACGGACGGGTAAAGCCGGCCAATAGGGCACTTGTGAAACTAATTAGGCTAGTCTCCCACCTGGTGGATTCAATGTACTACATATGTATTAACGACATATTTAAGCCAACACAACTTTGGAGAATTAGGACCTTCAGTTCGAAGGAGGATGAAACTGCACAGCGAAAGCTGAAAGGAAGCTATGCAGTCTAACACCACGGAGGACAACTCGAATCGGGACCTGGAATGTCAGGACAGTATATGATGCTGGAAAGGCAACACTGATTGCACGCGAGATGATCAAATATAAATTAGCTTCACTAGGGATGTGTGAGACAGATGGACACAGTCACGACAGGCAGGGTTTTACAAAGGGTAAACTAAGTACGCGAAATTCCCTGTAAGCCTGGACTCCGGGCTGTTTCGCGGAGGGATACCGACAGGTGGCAACCCTAGCGGAAATTCACTTTGACTTATCATAGATTAACATAATTAATTAGCATCATCTACTGGAATCATCATTGCATTGCTGCCTGCATAAAATACTTATGCAATTTCGGTTGCGCCAAATTGCCTAATTTCATATACTCATTCGAAGATGTATAGAATAAGATGTTGCTGCCGGGTCAATGTAAACTCATTATCTAGGTGATAAACAATCTCCATGTGCTGACGTCAAATAGACAAAAACGCGGCTCAATATCAACTTGACATGAAAACTCTGTTCAGTTTAACGCTAAATAAATTGAAGATGGACTTTGAAATGAAGTGGACTCTGAACAGTCCTATGCATACTAGATACTGCTCTGTATAAGAACGTACATTTATTATTAACACAATAATCAATAATATATCATAACACGGACAAAAAACATACGAGTTGCATACTGTCGGTGTATTGGTACGCTTGGGCCGCACAGTCAATTGTAGTCGCCAACTCAATAATCTGTCTGTCTGTTCAACCGTCGGTCACATTTTCCATCGGTCGACGGTCGGTCGACGGGTAGTAGCCAACTATTAGTCGGCTGACAAACTATTGGCGACTAAGCTATAAGTCTGTGTGTGTATGGCGAGCTTCAGTTTTTCGGCCGCCGACTGAGTTGGAAACTAAAACGGTCTCCACCGAAAGATAGCAACAACGTTTGCCAATCGTCGACTAATCGGTTATTATCTGACACTGGATATTAACAGACAGTTGCCGACGGTTTTCGACGGTACGGGTCCGGCCACCGATTCGTTGGCGACTGCCGGAAACCAGTCGCTAGGCCATCGGCCAATTAGAGTCGCCCACGTGATCAGGGGGCTTAGCAAGTGGTAATATTATGTTTCATAATTCACTCCTGAATCCACCATAGATGTCATCAGACACAGAAGAACAGGATGGAAGGGTGGGACATCCCGGTTGACAGTGAAGGGTCACTCGAATAATAGTGTTCTCTTTAAATGATTATACTGTACACGAACCTACGTTGGCGTTACATTTAGTAGGGTAAGGTGGGGAAAGGCGCCCCTATGCCAGACATTGCTATCCCCTCCATCTAGCCATGGGGCTCGAAAATAAGAATTTCGAGATAGCCAGATGGAGCGGGACTATGCATGATAACCACGGGAAACTGAGACAAAAGAGGTAAATGCACACAATAGGCTAATACGATTATTGTAGTGGTATAAAGTTGAGGGCGGTATACAAAAATGTAATTACACTGTAATAAGGAAATTATAATATTTCAAACGCCCAGGTGCGGCTTCTTGCCCCATCATTGGACCCTCTGCAACTTTTTTAGAGACTATGTACGTCAACAATTTCAACACACGGAATGTACCTAACATAATGAGCTACATCTTTCATAGGACGTAAACTATATTTACTGAAAGGATTCCTTCCCGCATACGATTTCCCCTTAAGAGGGGTTCCTTGCCTCGCACTGCCCTAGTTGACATTTTCGTCCTTTGGATTTCCATCAAATTAGAACATAAAATGCGACCACATAAATATCACAATACTGACGGATTGTAATCATTATGATAAGGATGAATTCCAACACACATGCATACAACTGTCATAACTAAACAAACCCAACGGTATCGTACTTAATTATCCAGTTTTGTTATAATTACAGAGATATTATATGTATTTCTAAATACATATATGTTATGTGTACGGATAAACAGGGGTGATCAAGTATTCTATTTTAACCTAACAAGCTAAATAGGGTCATTGGCATGAGGGCCCCTGACATTTTGGTCACTGATACAAGGGTCACTGGTTATATAATACTGGTTTGACGGATGACCTGTTCAGTTCGAGTTATGTCAAAAGTAGAATACAAATGGAAAGAGCTGGAAGCCAAAGTCCAAAACCGTGTCCGGTAGAAAGGAGTCGTTGATGGCCTGTGCTCCGCCTGGGAGTTAAAAGGCTTAGGTCAAGTAAGTCAAGAATTATTGACCCTGTGTAACTTGAATATGCGTGAGCCAATCGTCCCAAGAGTTTGCATCTAAATGGCGATGTTGTTATGAAAACTTATGTTAAGTTTTGTTTGTTAATATCATATTTCTAGGTTAGTTTTGCCCGAGGAGCCCACCATGCCACATCTTTACCTACTTCTGTGCCGGACAGATTCACATAAACAGGTTTCATTTCATGTAAGTAATATATTTTGTGGAGCAATGCAGACAGAGGAATGTTCGTGAATTGCTTTGTACCTAGATAATTAAGGGGACTGAATACATTTTACTATTTAGGCTATGTGCTTGTTTGCAGGACGGTTACATCGAAATGCGTTTGTCTTCTACTGCTGCTAGTGGCGCCACCAAGTAGAAGTTAGCTGTTCGAGCCCAAAAGTGGGTGAGACCTATCCGTTTGATAAATACATTGTATTTGGCATTGTACACTTAATGTAATAATGTAACAGTGAAGCAAAGTTTACGTCTGCTTTGTAATTCCGAAACAGGGTTGTGTTGTCTAATTGTGTTGGAAATACACTTTAGAGGTATTCCAATTATGTAGATAATTGTTGATAAGAAAACGTTGCACACTTCAGACGCTTCTCTTGCAGAAACACAGGCGAGATATTTTTGGAATCATATCACACTGTGCGTTTATTACAAAATACATTGTAGCTAACAAATTATTTCAACAATGTATACGTTCGATATTTATAAATTATTAGAGTGACAACCTTCTGAAAATGCATTTACATCTTACTGTTTCTCTGACTCTGCATTCTTGTGATGCGTTGCAATTTGCAAAACATTTTCTTTGAACATATTTCAGAATGCTCTGACAAAAAGTACAACGGAGGCAGGCACAGAACTATTCAACGGGGAGACGCACATATGTTGTCGCAAGAAGAACCCCAAGTCTGGCGTCGAGATGCGAGTCACAGAAAAGGTGTTTGGAGAAAAGCTCTCGACAATCTGTTTCGGTGTCTAGAACACGTCATAGCAAACCAACTCAAGTAATTACAATGCACGGTATATCTTCATTATCGTGACAGTACCGGTTGAGATACTTGTAAAGACACTAAAATTATAATTAATTTAGACTTCATTTTCATGCTGCTGAAAAAAAATGAAGTGTCTGTATATTAATGTGGATACATATATGATTTTTTTCTGCAGAGCGATTGTGCACGAATGTGTTGATAAATGATAAATTAAAATATGTTCTAAATATTCGATTTCTTCATGCCTATGCGTCATATATTGATTAGAAAACAAACTACAACAAACAATAGTCGACCAATCGACAAACTACCGAACAACAGACGACCAGGTGTGTGTTTGTGTGTGTGTTTGCTTGCGTGCGTGCGTGCGTGCGTGCGTGCGTGCGTGCGTGCGTGCGTGCGTGCGTGCGTGCGTACATGTGTGTACTTGCTAATGTGTTGTAAAAGAAAACTGCTAAAATATGTCGGAGAAATAAAAAAATATTTTGTGTGCGTGTAGTACTGCAATTTAAGTAGAGGAAGAGTTGATAGCGTGACAAATGCAATATGTATTAATGTGGCAAACGGCTCTGTAGCTGCGTCGACTGGCAGGTTGTTCCAGGAAGGAAGCGGAATGCATGTAACGTTTTTGTGACTAGGGGGAGCTGAAAAGCTTCATGGTGACTGTGGCGAGAGGGTCTCGCAAGGGGCATGAGGTGCAGGCTGCTATGTCATATATGATCTTGTACAGCATAACAGGCCGGATATCTACTCTGCTTTGTTGATGGCTGCGTCACTATAGGTTCTTTAGTATGCTTTTGACACTCGCTTCACGGCTGTAGTTATTGCAGACACACCGCGCCGCTCGTCTTTGGACCATCTCAAGTTTTGGTTTGTATGTTTAGGTGTAGGGGTCCCATGTGGTAGCAGACTACTCCAGTTGGGGTCTGACAAATGAGGGATAAGCCCTGGTTTTCAGGTGTTGTTGGCCAACTTGGAGATTTCTATGTAGGCTATTACATACATACTTACATACATGCATGCATACATACATACATACATACATACATACATACATACATACATACATATATACATGCATGCATGCATACATACATACATGCATACATACATACATGCATACATACATACATACTTACGTATATACATACATGCATGCATGCATACATACATACATACATACATACATACATACATACATACATACATACATACATACGTACATACGTACATACATACATGCATACATACATACATAAATACATACATGCATACATACATACATACATATATGTGTGAATAGGTGAGTCTACCACATCTGGCATGTCGTTAATGTAGCAGAAAAAACATTGACCCAAGTACACTTCCTTGCGGAATGCCGCTCGTGACGGGAAACCATGACGATTTGCTCTCATTGATGAGAACACGTTGCCGTCGTCCCTCCAGGAAGGTTGCAATCCATTGCAACACCCTGCAGCCTATCCCGTATCCTGCCAACTTAACTAGCAGCCTCTGGTGTGGGACCCTGTCGAATGCTTTGGCAAAATCGAGGTAAATTGCATCCACACTATCTCCCTGTTCTATGGCTTCCGTCCATTTATCAAGGACCTCAAATAGCTGTGTAGTGCAAGAGCGTCCATGCACGAAGCCATGCTGAAGCCTTGACTGTAGGTTGTTTCTTGTCATGTGCGCCATCACCTCGATTCTAACCAACTTCTCCATCATTTTGCAGGCTACAAAAGTGAGACTCACGGGGCGGTAGTTTCCTCGCGTGTTTCTGGCCCTTCTTAAACATTGGGGTGATGTTTCCCTCTTTCCAGTGCAGTGATAAATTCCCTTCAGCAAGTGATTTGGTGAATTTTGTTGGAAAGGTTCTACTACCTCATCAGTCAATTCAACCAGAAGACGTCGATGGAGCCCATCTGGTCCTGGTGGTTTTGTAGTCTTTAGTGTCTTCAAAATCTTCTCGACTTCCTCGTTTGATGAATTTGCTATTTTTGTGACAATACGTGTAAATGGCTGCGTAGAATGTTTGCTGTTAACACGAGATCTGGTTATGTAGTGGACATAATATTCCTGGGGAATTTTAATTTTGCCAGTCAGTTCACATATGATGTACTCGTCTATAAGTCGTCTATACAATTACATCGGAAATGCGAGAGACCACTAAATCCAACATATGGCCCTTTTTGTATTAGATAACATGACATTCTGCTGGAGACTGTACTCTTCCAGAATGCGTCAGATTCCTTCCCTCATACTCTGTATGAGGCGTCGTAGCGGACAAAAGGGTGGTGAAGCGATAAAACCTGTCGAGTTCTGCAAGAACCGTCGAGTTCTGCGAGATCGATCGACTCTGGTTACCACTGAAAATAGCGTTGTCGATGTAGATTGTGCAGCGAAGTAATGCCGCAGAAAGCATAATGTAATATACTACCTGCATAAAAGTGGTTAATCGTTATCATAACATATTAACTTATACTTTATATATGTTTATTATGAATCACTCACAAAGTCATTCTCACAGACGACAATAAATGAACGGAAACGTTACATGTGAATTATCGTGGCGGTATAAGGCGTTCGCTTTACGTTTGGAATTACCCGAGTTCAATCCGTGGTATGTCCAACTAACATTTTTGCCTCGTTTAATTTTCTTTATTATTATTATTATATAAAGGATATTTAGTGCAATATTCGCTTTTGTTTAAGTTCGCTGATTGGCAACGTGTAGTACTAATTATTTCTAAGTTTGGATTAGTAGCGACTAAACAAATAAACTGGTTATGATGTAAAACAGCAAATAGGATGTGCAACTAGAAACTATTTTATCAACAAATTTAAATAGTTGTTGCAATGGATACCTTTTTAAAATAAACAATATATGTGATCCCTTATGAAAGTATCACCAATGATCATATTTTGAGGTTAGGTACATACATTAAAACATTTATAAACCTTTATTTCAGATGTTGAATGTACAATCGTGTCATTGCAGTGGGCGACCGTTGGACCCGGCGCTCAGGCGCTGGGCTCGGCCAAGTGTTCAGCTAGGCGGCCGCCCGGCCCGACGCCGGGCACGTTGTCCCTAGCCCATCGGTCCGCAAACTCTGGCCCGCGGGCCAAATTTGGCCCGCGGCCCGGACCGTGCTAGCAATATAATTTTTTTCAGTACCAATTTTACAGTTGTTCTACGAGCACTAAATAACGTGTTTCCTGGTTTGGTTTTCAATACAATTATGCCGACTGTTTCAACTTTACAAAACAGCCATAGAGCTTACACAAATTTGAAATATTATGAAGCATTAATTTTGTTGTTCACTTAATGTCAATTCGCCAGAGTAAACTTCGTACACATTTAATAGCAACAACCTTCACCTTTGCAGTGATGTTCGCTAGGCGGCGCTACTGTTAATATAACAGAAGCTAACGCTCGATTCCCAGAAACCCGGATGAAATATCGCTCAATAACAAGTCAACTTCGACACAGCTAGCATTCAATTTGGGAATCTCAGGACTATGGCGTATATCGGAAAAAAAAACGTCGTTTTGATTATTCCGGAAAGAGAGCGTTTGACGTTTGACGTTTGACGCATGGGAGCATGAGTACTTCTTTTGCTATCGCGAACATGACCAAAAAGCGGTGTGTGCTATGCAGAGAAAGCGTTGCTGATTTTAAACGCTATAACGTGAAACGGCATATGTGGGAAAAGACGAACGCATGGAGGAGTTCAAGAAACGATTTGATGCATACTTGGGCGAGACGAAGAGAGTATCTGTGTTTACAGACACTTCGAACCATCTTAATGAAGCCAGCTATCGCATCTGTTACTTACTCGCTCAACACCAGGTGCCGCTTACTCACGCACAATTGTTCAAGAAGGCTTTTATGGCCAGTGCCGAAGTTCTGTTCGCTGGTTTTCAGAACAAAGATAAGATCGTGCAACAGATTGGGAAACTGCCACTTTCACCCGACACATGTGCCCGTCGATGTGATGAGTTCAGTGGTGACATTTTCATGCAGCTGATGACTAAGTTGCTAGCCTGTCCTGCTTTTTCAGTTGCTCTCGGCCAAAACACTGACAAAAGTGACACGGCACAACTGATGCTGATGGTATATGTTAGGTATTACAACGAAGGTGTATCAGACGACTTCCTGTGCCTGATCCCATTGAAGGGCACAACGACTGCGCGGGACGTTTGCAGTGCGCTATTGAAGTTCGGCGAAGAATATTATTGGACGTGGGAACATTTGGTTTCTCTGTGTACAGACGGCGCGCCCAGCATGCTTGGACGTGAAGGTGGATTCGTTGCGTTGTTCCGTCAAGAAATCGGAAAGCCGAATCTGATATCATACCACTTCACCAGCAAGCATTGTGCGCGAAAGCAGGCTGTGGTCTGCAGGATACGATGAAAACTGTTGTAGAGAACGTGAACCTTATCCGCGCACGTTCTCTCAACCACAGGAGGTTCCAAAACACTTGGCTGCACTTGATGATGCAGAATTCGGCGATGTGCTATTCTACAACAGTGTCCGTTGGCTGAGTCGAGGCGCATTTCTTGAGAGATTTGCTGCACTGCTTCCTCACATCGTGAGATTTCTCAAAGAAATTGATCACCCAGTTGCCCATCTGGAAGATGACAAGTTTCGGGTGCGACTCTGCGTTCTGACTGACATTTTCGGACACCTAAATAAGCTAAACCTGCTGCTACAAGGACGGCACAAGTTGCTGTGTAATTTGTACGAAGCGGCGAAGGGCTTCGAGGACAAGGTGACACTTTTCAAAGTTCATGCAGAAGGCGGCAATTTTGTGCACTTCAAGTTCACCAGATAATTCTGTGGCGAAGAGGATGAACGTATCGCAGACGCCAAGCGGGTACTTGCTGATGTGCTTAACAGCCTGGAGACCGCATTCAACGGACGATTCGCTGACTTCGCTGCTATCGACGACGTTTGCTGCTTCTTTGCAAGCCCTTTTACTGCGGAGCCAGCTATTTGCCAAACAATGTCGTTTGCAGTCAACGAAGCAGCGTTGCAGGACAATTTCATCGATTTCAAGGTGGTGCCAGGAAAAAAAAATTAGCTTATTGCTGCGAAAGACGATCTCGTGTTTTTCTTGGCAACGCAAGTGCCTGTGCGATTTCCAGTGCTGATCGAAGCAGCACAGAAATGTTTGGTGCTTTTCGGCAGTACATGGTCATGTGAATCAGGATTCTCAGCCATGAATCACACCAAAAACAACCTCCGGTGCCGACTCAAGGAAACACGTTTGAGGGATCTTCTGCGACTCTCAATCTCTCCGCCCTGCCCACAGTTCGGTCAGTTGTCGAAGAATGTGCAGCACCATCCTTCGTATTGACTACATTCATTAGATGTGCTGACTTCTCTTGCGTTGTTTCGAAAATGTTTCCATGTTCTACTTGTACAGTACCATATTTTTAGCCTGGCAAAGCAGATAATAAAAGCAATATTTGTGCACTATGTTTTCCGTGCTTAAAAGCTTTGGCCCACCTTAACATAGTACTCCAAATGTTGGCCCTCGTCCCAAACAGTTTGCTGATCCCTGATCTAGACCAATTTGTTGATGAAAATATATCAATTTCAAAACAGGACTCTTCAAATTGGGCCGAACAAAGTCTAGCAAATCGCGAGGGCCTCCAACCAGCCCGCCCGCAATTGTGAATTCATTGCTTCACTACTGTCTGTTTTTCCAGAGGAAATCGAAAAAGACAACTCAATATACCTCGCTGAATCATGTTTACATCCGAAGTGTTTTTGCGTGTTTTTTGCGTGTAAATCCAATACAAAAGGAAATAAAAATGTAACTGCACATTTCAACCAATTCTATATACCTCGCTGAATCATGTTTACATCCGATGTGTTTTTGCTGCGTGTAAATCCAATATAAAAGGAAATAAAAATGTTTTTCCACTTTTCAACCACATTAAAAATTCACGCGATACGCGATATGCTGATTGGTCAAAATTGTAAACACTGATGAATATGTTAACCTTCACGAATAATGACATACCAGAATTGTGCACTCTTAGAACAGATTCCCAGTATACCACTTGCGTGATATTCATTGCATTTGGTTTCACTTTAAATGTAATGGTAAGTTTTGTATATATCATGATATCCAATCCCGGAACCATTGAAGGCGCTTTCACCATTTGGAATAAATGTGCATTCTAACATCAACTCGATTTCTCTGGTAAACATTCAGCCACGCTGCAATTAGTGCGCGAAACTACTCATTAACCTATATCCACCACCGTGCATAGCCAGGTACTCATGTTTGCGGTTTAATGAACCGAGGCCATGAGGGGTGAACAATCCTGTTTGTTCATAATACATATACGAGAGGTGCTCGTATGCGTCTTAGTTACTCGTTGAAAATAGTAGTACAAAAAGGTTTTCTATAATCATACCTAACCATGGCATGTTCATTCATACCTAACCATGGCATGTTCATTCATACCTAACCATGGCATGTTCATACACCAATGCTGACAATTTTTTTTAAGTCGCTACGTTATCGATGCGACAAACGTTTATGCGATATCGATGTTTCTGGTGTGGTATGGTAGTTAGGAAAAATGTTCACGTTGTTTTAGGATGTGGCTTTTAAGAATACCAAACCCAGCTACAAAATACAAAAGCTAGACCGCCTGAGAAAGCAGTACACGTCGTTCCCTCGAGCACAAGGAGACAGCGTTCTGCCTATGTTGGAGAAGTGTGTTTAGATCATGCATTTCTTTATATCGTCAATGCAAAGCAAGATTTTTATCCACACTCATTTACAAATGTGCCACAGTGGCGAACACACAACGTAAATAATTATTTTAGACATTGTCTGTAAGATTTGTTTTGAAAAGCACCCTAGCGTTGCATCGACAATCGTAAGACATAGAATTTCTGTTGATGAGAAAAGACACAGGACTATTCAGACTGGATACATGGCTACCATTAGAAGTTTTGGCAAATTACTTAAGTTTTCTTTGGAAATGCTTTCATTATTGTTAAACAATAATTTTTTAGTACAATGAATGATGTTTGTTTCTCAACAGAGCAAGTGGCGCCCTACAAGCAGTTGCGAGGAGGCATTGAGTTCCGACAAGAGATCCCGAAATCAGCCAGTGGGAAGATCCTACGGCGGGTATTAAAGGATGAGTTGGCAGAAGAGAGTCTTAGAAAGTAACGAGGTGTAAATGTTGAGGAGTGGTCTATGGTGCAGGAATATGAAGAAATACTATTTCCAGAATCCGACCAGCTAGTATGGCCGTCTGTCCATGCTGTTGTAAATTTTATACCTGTATCTGAAGTTGCATCATGCCTGGTTACATTGAAATTAAATTTGAATAATATAAATAAAAAACGAAACAGTTTATATAAAAAAAGTTATAATAAAGGAAACTATTATTATTTTTGAAAGTTGCATATAATTAGGTAAAATGTAAGCTGGTGAAATTTGACCATCTATATTATCTGTACAGCAATGGGCACTGGGGAAGTTGGAAGATCTAATGCTCAAACATCATTCCATCATGAATAATATATACTTTGCTATGTACCATTCATTGCCAAGTTTAGAACAATTTAAAAGAGAATACAAATTGTATTGTCATTACTCAATACATATTCAGAGTTGTTTGATTTAAATCATGTGATATAAATAATTGTTTTAAATCATGATTTAAATCACTCCAAAACAAATAAATATTGATTTTTTTCTGATTCGTTTTTATTGTTTCATTTGTATTAATTTCTGCATACTGAATGCAGTGAAGCCATAAAGACTTGTCTTCAAGAGGCAGCATATTTTCAAGTCAGAAGCCTTGAGATAAAATTTACCTTAAGCAAACACTTGTACCAGTTGTTACCAATTGAGTATGTTGACTCAAATGAGACCACCTGCATTAGTATAGTGTGGTTCCAATGTGTGGTATGGCTAGAGTACACTGAACCCTGGACAAGTCCTAATTCATCCTCTCAACAAACGTCGTTGTCAGCCACAACATGCCTTCTAATAATATTTATGGCCTAAGGAACTACAAGCAGCTGTGGACATTATGTCAATTCAATGAGCCCAACATCAGCCTTAAGTTATCTACTCTGCATAAGCCTGTAGTCTGTTTTAGAATGTTCGTTTGATTTTAAGTGGTCATTTTGCGAAAGTACTTCTAAAGTTGTTTAATGGTCATATTTCTGAGTTTACAGTTAAACAGGACAACGTTGCTAAGGATTTAAAGTGATTGCATTTTTCAGCATGTAAATGTTAGCACTGGTAATAAACTGCTGAGAGTTCTGAGACAATATTTTTTAAGTGACATTTATGTTGCTGTTGCTGCAGTCACATTATCATGATCAAGTAGCTGGCCCAGGACCGCAGTCTTGTCATGTGAAATATCCAGGTCTCACATCCAGTTCTCAGGGCGTCACAGCTGGCCCCAGAGAGATCTGGCCGGACTGTCCCATTTTACTGCCAAGATGAATAATAAATATGAAGCTTTTATTGCTTGAGTTGTTGTGTTCTGTCATAAACGTGTATTCTATCTCAAGAAGGACACAGGACATCTATAATTTACTTCAGCTCTGTCCTTTCACCATATCATACTATGTACTTAACCATTTATACATAATTTACATGTTGAATACCTTTTCATTCATTCTTTGAACAAAAGACTACACATTTCGAAACAATTCCACATTTACAGTACTTTATTTTTTTCACAATGGACCAGAATGTAAGACACATTATGTCCAAATATAACGTAACACATCGTGCAACTGTTGTATATGCCTCTGAGTGGAATTAAGTATAAATATAATTGTCAAATGAATGTAAATGTTACATACAATTTGCGCTAATAAAAGACGGTAATTAGAATACGGTCTTAAATCAGGAAGAATGTGATGCTGTAATTTTATATCTCGGCACAATATAATTATTGTAATTTTTCATTATTTCACACTAGTGAACAATAATGTCATGTATATGTTTGTGGATTTTGTGTCTGAATAAAAATAATAATAATACAGCGAGCATAAAATCATTAACACATTAGTTTATAGATGTAGCAATATATTTTACAATCACTTCACAACATCATCGTCGTGGTTTTGTATGCCGCTTAACAACTGTCCAACCATCATCTTCCACCGTACCATCCATCTTTCTTTCTTCATGCATCTCAGCATCTGTCATTGGAATCATACGTCTATATTACTTGAGTGGCTGACAAATAGACTTAAATTACTACCAGGAACCATATGTCTCTGGGGAAACCATTATCTGCATTAAGTTCATAAAGATAGGCCTTCTTAGACTGTCATGGGTACACAAAATATGTGACTAAACGTTTGTTTGATGGTAGAAGCACATCACAGCTCCTATTTTCATAAACTGTTTCTGCCAAGATTACATTATTATACAATTATCATATGGTTCTTCTAAATACTTTTCAAAAATATGTACAGCTACACAGTCAATTTAAAGCATGAAAGGCTGTACAACAAAACATGATCAGAACAGCATACGTGTGTACACAAAGTTTTACTACCTTCACACAAAAATCACCTAACCAGACACCCAGAAAATAACAGGTGATTACCTTCTTTTTGTCCATCGTGTGACGACACAGCATCACCACTAGAAACCATCAACTGGGAGTGGTCTGTCGGTGTACCAGCAGTGCTGCCTCTGGTGGTTGTTGCCGTAAGTGTACTGCAGGTGGCGCCACCTGTTGCACCTACACATTCGCCAACCTCCATATCCTGCAATTAAAGCACAATTCATTTCCAGTTATCGATATATATTATATTATAACAGATGTGCTAAGTCTACCGCCAAAGTGGTAAAACTATGGTGGTTTGTAAAATTTTTACAGAATCTCACGATCTGCTTTTGAGCCAAAATCTACCACAAAACCGCAATTTCAATTTTATTTCCTCATTTCAAATCCAAATATATCGCCAATCAACCATTTCACGTAAAAATTGCACCAAAATTAAGTAAATAATGTTTATACTTAAAATTGAAAAACTGAGGTGCCAGATCTTCATCTATCACATCACGAAAAGTGGAAGATCTACCACTTTTTGTGCAACATTTAATTTACCAACCAACCCATTTTGTGTCAAAGAAAATCCGGAAACCAAGTAATAAAAAATAAAAGGCCTTAAAGGTCACTGGGTACATAATTCTGAGTAATTAGAAAGTAACACACCTGCTCAGATTCGGAGTCAGATGAGTCAGACTCAGAGTTGTCATCCGCAACATGTCTTTGCTGTACACACTGACCAATACTGGCCGGAGCAAGTTGATTAATCTTGACCAGCACCTCCGCTTCTCGCTTATCAGCACACATCCGGAAGTAGCTGCAAATCGACTTGGACACCTGCATAGAAACACACCAAAGATTTGTTTTCTGTGAAGATTCCACGAAGGGGTGAAATTTAATAGGTAAGGGATGATCTCAAAACATGTATATACAAAACCTATATCACTTAACCTTAACTTAACACATTAAATTAATACGAAGCCACGTAGGCCTGATGAGTGAGGCCTGATAAATGAATAATAATTCATATTATGTCATGAGATGCAGGGATTATTTTAGTATAGTGGATGGCTGCATGAGCATGAATGTACTGTGTATAATACAAATGTCAGAGAAATATAACGCGGGGTATAGAAAATAGCGAAAAGGCCAACTACATCGACTCACCATCAATGTACCAACAGATGACACGGAGGCCAATGATTGGTCAGTATTACATTGGCTCTTGCTACTCCCCCTGTTGACAAATAACGATATCAAACTGAGTTGAAACCAACCCACCTGCCCAAGACTTCCATCATCCACAATTGTGTCAAACTCATTGCTGAGAATTTCGGCAAGGTAGTCTTCCAATTCATATGGTTCTATGTCACCTGAAATAGTTCATACTACATGTATTCTGATTTTTTTATTGCAAATGCAAGAAATATCTATGTAATGGGCTATCTCAAAACACCAATGAAATCTGTTCCATTGTGGACGAGGGTTAGCTGCTGTTTCACTTAAGGCCGCATATATGTGTATTTAAAAAACATTTATTTTCTTATCATAATGATACCAATATTAAGAACAATATTTAAGAACAAATATTAAGAACAATATTAAGAACAATATTTAAGAACAAATAAATAAGTCAACCACAATCATGTTAGCATGTGCATACATGAAGGACGAAGAAATTGTCTTGGGTATCCATTAGTCAATGCAATTCAAAGTATTTGAGTTTAAATGGTCATTTATTAATACACTATTTCCTATCCCATGTCATCAAACAACTTTGCAAAATATATTTTATTAAAAAAAACTACACACTTAGATAAGCAGTTGCAGAGCCTATATATGTGAGTTAGTGATTTAAAATGCAAATATTTTTTCTATCGTATATTCATGAAAATGTTCATAAAGTATGGAGAATACAATGCAGAATTTCTTCTAAGCACAACTAAAAAGTTTACACACTACAATGTTTCGACAATTGTTGGTTGCCTTCCTCAGGAACTGAATTCTGGAATGTCTTAGTTCGTATGATCGCCAGGTGATATCGCAAACATGCTGTCAGTTGCTAAAATGTTTTTAACCACAACTTTTAGTCATGGTTAAAATAAATTCTACATTATGTTTTCTGTCGTATCTACCAGCTTCTAGTGCAGACTGAAACTGTTTTTGCAAGGATGAGGAATTCTGCACCAATACTTACCAACAATGTTAACCAAAATTCTTTCAATTTATTTTTTATTACAAAAACAACAAATAATAATGTGTTTAATTAGCATAATACTTTCATCTTGGGGTATGATATTCAAAGCAACTTAAACATATTTTATGCATCATTTTCCAACAGCCACTGCTCCGTGACATCCACCATCTTGGGTATCCACTAGTCAATACAATTCAAAGTATTTGAGTTTAAATGGTCCCTTATTAATACACTATTTCATATCCCATATATCTGAACACACGTATCAGAAAACTTTGCAAAATAGATTGTATTTAAAAAAAACTATGCACTAAGATAAGCAGTTGCAGAGCCTATATATGTGAGTTAGTGATTTAAAATACAAATATATTTTCTATCGTATATTCATGAAAATTTTCATCAAGTAGGGAGAATACAATGCAGAATTTCTTTTAAACACAACCAAAAAGTTTACACACTACAATGTTTTGACAAATGTTGTTTGCATTCCTCAGGAACTGAATTCTAGAATGTCTTAGTTCTTATGATCGCCAGGTGATATCGCAACCAGGCTGTCAGTTGCCAAAACGTCGCTGTTAGTCAACTTTTTAGTCGTGGTTAAAATAAATTCTACATTATGTTTTCTGTCGTATCTACCAGCTTCTAGTGCAGACTGAAACTGTTTATGCAAGGATGAAGAATTCTGCACCAATACTTACCAACAAGGTTAACCAAAATTATTTCAATTTATAATTTTTTATGACAAAAACAACAAATAATAATTTGTTTAATTAGCATAATACTTTCATCTTGGGGTATGATATTCAAAGTAGCTTAAACATATTTTACTTACCATTTTCCGACAGCCACTGCTCCGTGACATCCACCATCCAGAGAGCTTTTGCTGTGCTGGATTGCCCACCAAACCCATTCTGCACAGCCAGCTAAAAATAACGCAAAAATGGCTTACATCGTTACATGCAGGATTACCCAAGGCAAGGCCAAGCAACTTGCAAAACTTGGCAATGGCAAACACAGAACTGTTCACGTCTTTGCCTTGGCTCTTGGCATAATTTATTTCACTTTAGGGTACTTTTCTAGAATCCAGGCTCACCTCATTTTCGAAATTAAAATGATGCAATATGTACAGTATTCAAGTATAATTGTTAAATCCATGCATCCAATCCATCCATTGTGTAACATTTTGAGTGTAAAAAACAGGATTTCATCACCTTGTCCGATGCTCAAATGTGCAGCTGTTACGATGTTTTTGGTCTAGTGTCGGATGTTTTGGCCCAACGCCGGTTCGGCCCATGGGCCAAATGTTTTCGTAACTGGTGAACCAGAAACTATTTGCGACTTGTGTATTCTAATTAGTAAATGTTATATGCTAAATTATTATTTTTTCAAACAAATATAACCATTCTTCGTACTAATTAATTGTAATTAATCTTGAACTATGATGCATGACGAATTAACTTTTTTTTTTAATAACTACAAACAAGCTTGAATATATATTATATATATATATGTATACATATACATATATACATACATATATATATATACATATATATATATATATATATATATATATATATATATACAAAATTATATACATATATATACATACACATATATATATATAATTATATATATATATATATATATATATATTATATGATATGTCAGTAGACAGTACAGTATGAGCATGGGCCCGGATTCTAAAAAAAGTGCCCACTTTATTCAGTAGTGATGATTATATATGTTGTTATTCATTAGCCATATCCACGAGCGTACATAGATCTATCGATGTCGATGATGGCCACGAGCTGGTCTACGTAATTGGGCGATAATAAGATAAGTAAATGAAATAACATGTCAGCTATGCCATTTGTAAATTTTACGTCAGCAGATGAATGCCGTAGCATTTCATGCATACATTAAGTTATGCATTACATACTAAATTACCTGCAGCGCTGTCCAACTGTTAAATACACTGTTGACAGCTTTGTGGAATGTTGACTCCATGGAGGCAGCCATATTCGTTTGGAGTCTCGGAGAATAATTTCCGCTGTAACAAAGGCCGGTGTGGTTAATTTTTATTTGTGCGTAAATGTATCGAAGAGTACCGTGTACTCGTGTAGCCATCTGCAATTCACCGTGAATTAGCTATGTTGAGAGACAATGATTCTAACACAAGAGGACATAACCTAACAATATACAACAAAAAAGATGCAGATTAAACATAAGAAAATATTCACGTATACACAGATGCACAGACGTACGGAACAGCCATCCACAAACATTAATGAAAATGGACAGAGACTACTCTAGCTGTGCGACTATCATGAACTGTCCATCACAAACACTTTCTTTAAAAACAAACCATGTCGCAAAGTGTCTTGAAGACATCCCAGGTCAGATCATTGGCATTAACCAGGCGTGATTCTCTTAACAACGTCCTCAACACACGCAGCTACTACAGCGCGGACTGTTATCACTCCCTGGTGTGTACGTATCAACGTTAGCCACACTGCCTACCCAGAGAAGAATCAAAAGTTTCTTGACTCCATCGGACAGGCACTCTCAAACAACCCCACGCACAGTGCAGAAGCAAAATGGAACACTCTTCTTGACGCCATGCACAACACTGCACTTAAAACATATGACAAAAAGGAACGGAAAATCACTGACTGGTACGAAGCAATCATTGCTGTCTTAGAACCTGTCACCGAAGCCAAGGGCTATGAGAGACTTTAAGAGAGACCCAACTGACGCCACACCACCTGATTTCATCAAGTACGAGAAACGTGCTCTACTGCTGCACCTGCATGAACTTCTCTGCATCTGCTGCAAAGAGGGGTCAGTCTCTCAAGACATGCGCGATGCGAAGATAGTGACGTTGTACAAAAACAAAGGAGATCGCAGCGATTGCAATAATTACCGCGGTATCTCCTTGCTGAGTGTCGTGGGAAACGTTTTTGCCCGAGTTGCCCTAGGCAGACTGCAGATCTTAACTGAACGCATCTATCCCGAATCTCAATGTGGCTTCAGAACTGGGAGATCCACAATAGACATGGTATTCTCTGTCGACAAATGCAAGAGAAATGTCGTGAACAAATAAGACCACTGTATATCGCTTTCATTGATCTTACTAAGGCCTTTGACCTTATTAGCCGAAGTGGACTGTTCAAGTTGCTGGAGAAAAATGGCTGCCCTCCAAAGCTGCCCGGTGTGATTCCCTCCTTTCACGACAACACGAAGGGCACAGTCAACTATGACGGGGCTACACCCGAACCCTTTGAGAAACGCAGTGGAGTAAAACAGGGATGGGTCCTGGCACCAACACTCTTTCGCATAGTCTTCTCCCTGATGCTGTCAAATGCCTTTGGTCCATCCACAGAGGGTGTCTACTTACACACCAGAACAGACGGAAAGTTGTTTAATGTCGCCCGCTTGAGAGCCAAGACAAAGGTGCGCCGAATCCTCATTAGAGAAATGCTTTTCGCTGATGATGCCTCGCTAGCAACTCACACCGAGGAAGTTCTCCAGCAACTAATGGATAGACTCTCCCACGCCTGCAAAGAATTTCGACTTACCATCAGGATCAAAAAGACAAATATCATGGGAAAGAACATTGTAATGCCGCCATTAATCAACATCGACAGCGTAACGTTGGAGGTTGTTGATAGCTTCACGTACCCAGGCTCCACACTCACTAGTAACGTGTCACTATATGCTGAAATTAGCATACGCATAGCAAAAGCTGCAGCCATCATGCCCAAACTTAACAGGACAGTGTGGAGCAATAAAAGTCTGACAGAAAACACGAAACTGCACGTGTACCAGGCATGTGTTCTCAGCACACTGCTCTACAGTAGTGAGGCTCGGACAACGTATGAAAGAAAAGAGAAGAAACTGAACAGTTTTCACCTTCACTGCCTCAGACGTATCCTCGGCATCTCCTGGCAGGACATGGTCACGAATACAGAGGTCATGGTCCGTGCTCACTCCTCCGGCATTTACACGCTGTTAAGCCAGAGACGTCTGTGATGGCTCAGCCATGTTCAGCGGATGGCTGACGGTCGTACACCGAAAGTTCTCCTGTATGGCGAACTTTTCACTGGGACGCGGTCTACTGGTCGTCCATATTTCCGCTACAAAGAAACCTGCAAGCGTGACATGAAGATGGCAGACATAGACACGAACAGCTGGGAGACAGCCGCTGACGATCGAGGTCATTAGAGGCTGATTGTTCGGAATGGCATAAGAAAAGCAGAACATAAAGATCTACGCAGTTGACTGAGAAGAGGGACCAGCGAAAACAGAGTTCAGCAAAACCTGCATCATCTCATCCGACGACCTTCACGTGCAGCAAGTGCGGCAGAGCCTGCCATGTCTGAGTGGGGCTATTAATCCACACCGGGCGATGTGCACAACAGAACTTACAACCACGACATCGCAAACCATCGTCTGCTCAAGACAGAAGGTTCCATTCCTTTATACGGGTATAAATATAGATATTTACCGTATAACTATTTACCTTATACTAATGTTACATACCTCCTAATCAACACACGAATTTTATTACCATTTGAAGCCGGGATCCCTCATTGCTCAGAAACGTTTGTTCCAGCATTTATTACTTTCACTTGTCAGTCCATTTCTTTGATGGTTTATCTTGAAAAAAACTTGACTTCCGGAATCTTGGTGCAGCAGCGACGTGAAATTGGTGTAGAGAATTTGCAGAAAAAGTGGAATATTGAATAGAATAAGTATTGCTATTGCATATATATATTATACATAAACTTATTGTTGACATATATTAGAAAACAGTTTTTGTTAATTATTAGTCAGAGGCAGGATTTTAGAGTAAGTTAGTTCCGGTCTCCGACAGGGAAGTCAGTGAGCGTTAATAGGGTTGTTTACCATTGGAAAATTGAGATAGCATAGTGAATAGTCAGAAATAGTGGAATATTGGTTAGAATAAGTATTACTATTACACGTATACTATATACACAAACGTCTTATAGACATATATTAAGAAACTGTTTTTGTTAAAAGAGGCAATATTTTTCCCGGACTCAAATTCAACGAGCGATCAGGGGGAGTTTGTTTACGGGTCGTGAATTAAACTGGTGTACTAAACTATCGTATACATTGTTAAATATATATTAGATAAAGTGATACGTTTACATAAATGACATACATAAGGTAATATCTGACATAGTTGTAGTAAACGATTTTGGTAAAAAGGAATTAACAACAGGATTTTAGCGCAAGTTGGTTTACACAGAGTTCGTTGTTTTATTTACACAGTGTTTTCCGTATTCGCTAGGTGGCAGGCTTTTTCTTTTCTCGGACATGCTTAGAAGAAAAGACATAGTTAGCAAGTATATTAGCCTAAAGTGCTCTTTTGAACATAACAACAGCCTTATTCAAGGCAACGTAGCAACCAGATTAAGTATAAATTCTGTGATGGCGCCGTGCAAACGGCAGGTAAAGGCCACCAGGCATTTAATATGCAGCAGTTGTAGGAACTGGGTGGACTTCGTCAAGTCCGGGTTTGAGAAGTCCTAGGCTGAGGTTCAGGTGGATAGTTTTAGTTTTGAGTGTAGGGGATGTACGAGGATGAAGGAACTTGAGGTGGAGTTAGAACAGCTGAGGCTGTTCGTTGTAGCAACGGTGGGAAGGGAGCAGGTGGGTTGTGCCAGAGGTTCTGGTGATGGGACATTAGATGATAAAGTGGGGGACGTCAACGAGAAAGATGCTACGGAGAGCTCACCTTAGCCTGGGAGGAGGCTGAGAGGGGGTAAGGTGACAGGTCGTAGGGAGACAGGACGTAAGGAGACAGGACGTAGGGAGACAGGACGAAAGGAGACGAGAAGGAAAGAAATGGGAGGGAAGACAAATGGATCGAAGGAAAGGGAAGTGGGGGAGACAGTAGCGAAGGAGTCGGGGGGAGGGAAGAGACGATCGTTAAGTCGATGGGAGTGAGGGAGACGGGAGGGAAGGCGACGGGAGCGCAAGTTAGCCAGGAGACGGGGGGGGGAAGGTGACAGGTTGATGAGAGAGAGAGAGAGAGAGAGAGAGAGAGAGAGAGAGAGAGAGAGAGAGAGAGAGAGAGAGAGAGAGAGAGAGAGGAGAGAGAGAGAGAGAGAGAGAGAGAGAGAGAGAGAGAGAGAGAGAGAGAGAGAGAGAGAGAGAGAGAGAGAGAGAGAGAGAGAGAGAGAGAGAGATGAGAGAGAGAGGAGAGAGAGAGAGAGAGAGACAAGCTGATAGCAGTCCGCCACCAAGTGACAAGGTTGCAGGCCAGAATGTGATGGAGGGGGATCCATCGGAAGAGCTATTCCGAGGCAGTGATAGAGGGGTGAGAAAGAGAGCGAGGGTGTTTATGGGGGGACTCAATAGTTAGGGAGACAGACAAAGTCTTAACAAGGGAGATGACGTGGTAGTTTGCTTGCCTGGGGCCAAAATAGAGGAGATAACTGAGAGGGTAGAAAACATCGTGGGGTTCGGGCAAGGGTGGATCTGTTTTAGTACACGTAGGGACAAATAACGTAGAGAGGGAGGTTACAACTCCCATAGTTAGGAAATACAGGAATTTGGACAGAACACTAAAGCAGACGCGGTTTGAGCAGATAATACTGTCAGGATTTTACCAGTAATAGGAAGGAGGGATCATATATATCGAAATTGCCGGGGGATGGCAATTAACATGCTAGTCGAGAAGCTATGCAGGGAAGAGGAAATTGGTTTTGTGGATTTGTGGGGAAGTTTTTTTGGAAGGGCTGATATGTACATAAAGGACTGGCTTCATCTAAGTGGAAAGGTGGCAGCAGTATTTGCTCACAGCAGCAGTAGACAGTGGCATGGGTACCATGAATTTTTTTTTGGTAGTAACCACTAATTAAACTAGAAGTGCAGGGGGTTACTTAGAGATGTCTTAAGCAGGACAAGAGACCACTAGTACAGATAAACCAATAACAAAATGTCCGAAAAACATGACTGAAGCAGGTTATAGATGCATGTGTTTAAAGGCTAGGAGTATAGTAAATAAGAAAAACGAATTAAACATTATGGTAGAAGATATTGACCCTCACATAATTGGTATTACAGAATCATGGGCCAAGGGGAGGGGGGTTATTTTATATGTTAAAGAATCTATTCAGGCTTATGAAATAAAATTAGAAAGGGAAGCAGATTACGATGAAGCTGTTTGGTGCAAAATAGTTTCAGGACATTCAAAATTAACCATTGGATTAGTTTACCGAAGTCCAAACATAAACGAAGAGGATAACACAAAAATACAAAATGCTATAAAGGAAGTTAGTAAAGGGGAATGTATCATAATTGGAGATTTTAACCATGGACACATACACTGGAAATCTGTAGAGAGTACAGGGGGTGAGGACAAACAATTTATATTTTTAATTCAGGATAGCTTCCTTACTCAGCACGTGCTAGAACCAACCAGGGGAGGAAATGTATTAGATATAGTTTTATCATCACTAAAAGAATTAGTGGACAATGTAAGCATACATGAACCATTTGGTAACAGTGACCACAATTAAACACATTTTGAAATCAATGTAAAATCAGAAAGTAAAAATAAAAAACGTATAGGAGAAACTTCCACAAAGGTAACTATAAAGATATGAGAAAATACTTAGCAAAGCTAGATTGGAATAACATGCTAATGAATAAGACCGCAATTGAATGTTGGAATATTCTAAAATATGAAATTGAGAGTATCATCGATAAATTTGTTCCATTAAAAAACAAGGAAAACGGTCTAGAAAGAAACACTTGTCAAAAGAAGCTATTAGAAATATTGTGGTTAAGCAAACTATGTGGAGGGCTTATAGGCGTACCAGAAATTATGAAGAGTACGCAAATTACAAACAGGCACGTAACCTAGCTACAACTGAAATTAGAAAATCTAAAGAACCTTTAAAAAAAATTGGCAGGTAATATAAAAAATGACAGCAAGAGTTTCTATGCTTATGTGAGGATTAAACAGAAAGTTCGAGATCAGGTCGGACCACTGGAAAACAACAGGGAAACATCATTTCAGACGGGTTTCAAATGGCAGAGGTCCTGAATGAGTATTTCAGCTCAGTTTTTACCACAGAAGACATCAGCTCACTTCCAGTTCCATTTACTAAATTTGAGGGCAATAAATCAGAACATTTAGGGCAGTTATTTGTAACTCCTAAAATGATAGTAAAGAAAATTAAGAAGATGAAAGATAATAAATCACCTGGAGTTGATGGGATACCATTACGCCGATATTTAAGAAGGGATCGAGGTACAAGCCAGAAAATTACAGACCAGTGAGCTTAACATCAGTTGTATGTAAATTGCTCGAAACATTAATTATAGACCACATGGTGGAATTCCTTGTAAAACATCAGTTAATAAATATATCTCAACATGGGTTCCTAAAAGCAAGGTCAAGTGGGTAGATGACGGGTCACCAGTGGATGTTGTCTACTTAGATTTTCATATAGCTTTCGATAAAAAAAGATTGTTATTTAAACTAAAAGTTTTTAAAAGCATGGTATTGGTAAATATGTAATCAACTGGACAGAAAAGTGGCTTACACACAGAAGACAGAGAGTAATAGTAGATGGTGAGATTTCAAACTGGAAATCTGTTTTGAGTGGGGTACCACAGGGATCAGTATTAGGCCCTATACTGCTTTTTAATATATATAAATGATTTGGAAGATGACATATCTAGCAAAGTACTCAAGTTTGCAGATGATACAAAAGTATTCAGAGAGTTTATTAATTATACAGATAAACAAAGTTTACGTGATGATCTAGATAAATTAGTTAAATGATCAGAAAAATTGTAAATGTTATTAAATTTTGGGAAGTGTAAACGCATATACATAGGAAATGGAAATATGGACGAAGAATATAAAATGGGGATGCTGTACTAGGTATAACCACACAAGAAAAGGACTTAGGAGTAACATTTAGTGCTGACATAAAAGTTTCAGAGCAATGTGGGATTGCTGCTTCGAAAGTAAATCAAATTCTAGGGTTAATTAGGAGAACTATCACGTATAAGGAGAAACAGCTAATTGTACCCCTGTACAAAGCAATAGTTAGTCCACATTTTGAATATTGTATTCGAGCATGGAGGCCGTATCGTAAAAAGGACATAAACAAGCTAGAAAGAATACAACGAAGAGCAACTAAAATGAATCCAGAATTGAGAGACCTTAGTTACGAAGTCGCTATTACAATGTGGTTTGACAACACTAGAGACCAGGAGACTAAGAGGAGACCAAATAGAAGTGTTTAAAATAGTGAACGGTTATGAGGATATCGATAGGAATATATTCTTCAAACTTAAAGAAGGCAGTAGAACCAGAGGACACAAAGCAGCATTAGTTAAGGAGCAGTGTAGGTTGGACATGAGAAAGTACTCTTTCTCACAGAAGGTGATAAATTAATGGAAAATACCATTGACAGATATCCGATAAGGGCGGGCTACACATAGATGAGAAAATTGTTGGACTCTCGATAAGCCAATGGCTTCCTTGTCCACTTGCCATCTGGAACTTGTTGTTCAAGATGGCAATCTTGTTAAATCTTGTTAAAATCTACTATGGCATCTCACATTTTACGCCAACATTCCCATGTATTGTATTGTAGGCATTTTATCTTTCTTAAAATGTATTATAGTGGTTGGCATTTGTGGACAGTTTTGTTTTAAACACTTTTTAAGCATTTGTGTCTTCTGCAAATGTCAATACCTTTAATTAAACGTGTGCTTAAAGGTACATACATTTATTAAGCGACCACCTGTCGTCCTACCACAGTGAACTGTTCCGTCATGCTAGACAACTGAAACTGTTTAGTGCTTGGTCACTGTATTGCTGCGTCTTCATAAAGGTTAGAGAGGACGGACAAAGGTTGAAAGTGAAGATCCTAACTGATCTTGAAAGATTGTGAAGTAAATTAACGATCAATAGAAATGGCTTATACCTTAATAAAGGCAAATTCGTGTCATGTTTGTAATCGGAACTTGTGTAGTTAAATGTGAACTATGTGAAACAAATCTCCACAAAACTTGTGCGAAACTAACTCAGCACCAGTATATGTTAATTGGTAAAAAAAACATATTGTTTACCACTGTCCTTCTTGTTGTGAAACCTTCCCATGTCAGAATATAAGCTATAATGAATGTATATTTGAACATTCTTCTGTTGAAAATTTTTTTTATATTCATACATTAGTTGATAAATATTCCCACTTTAATGTGAACTTGTTCAAGTATTCTGATTACAAAACGTTTGGTTTCGAAAATGACATTGACCCAGACAACAATTTCTACAACAACAAAAATGACATCAAAGTGTGAATATTGCACTAACACGCAATTCAAGAACAACATTAGTAAAGCGAAGGGATTGTCATTCATACACTTTAATGCTAGAAGTCATCAAGCTAACTTCAAAAAAATATACACTACCTAGCAGAGCTTGATCTGCAATTTGATATTCATCGCCATATATGAGACATGGGCTGAGCTAGACCTAATCAATTACTATAATATTAACAATTACAATGGTTATCACATTATTAGGGGTGATCGAAGAGGCGGTGGTGTTGCAATATACACAAGTATAGAGGTGTCTTGCAAATTACTTGAAACCAAATCGATGACAGTAAAACATAATCTTTGAATGCGTTTCAGTGGAATGATCTATACAAAATTACTCGAATGTTATTATCAACTGCGTCCATAGAACACCAGGATTAAACTTACAAACATTTTGTGAGAAACTAGAATGGATTTTATGGGGCGCCAAATCGGCCAAAACAATATTTGTATGTGGTGATTTCAATATAGATTTGTTAAAGAGTGACAATCACGGTAATACCAAGAATTTCCTTGATATGATGTTCAGTTTGGGTCTTTACCCTTTAATTGATAAGCCCACCAGAATCACAGATATCTCAGCTACGCTAATCAATAATATTTTTACTAACGAACTCCTACATCACCTTACTTCTGGTATTCTAATTAATGACATTATTAATAACTTACCAATCTTTGCAATATGTGAATATAAAATAAATAGATATATTAAAAAAGAGGTTAATCATGTTAGAATAATAAATGAAGATAGATTAGCTTCGTTTAGAAAAGAGCTAAATGTTCAATCCCGGGATAATGTTCTGAACACTAATGATGTAAATCATGCCTATGATACGATCATGCATGTACTTATATATTTGTTTAAGAAATATTGGCCAGTGAAAACAGTACTGAATAAAAGTTGCATTAACAAAAAGCCATGATTTGCCAATGGACTAAAATGTGCTTGTGAAAAGAAAAGGAGGCTGTACGAAGCATTTAATAAATCTCAATCTTCTGAAGCGGAACTAAAATATAAAACATATAAAAACAAACTGACATTTGTATAAAGGTGCTCTGAGAAAACTTAAAACAGCGAGTTGCTAGTGAAGCAAAAAATA
Organism: Lamellibrachia columna; assembly: GCA_963662155.1. Lineage (NCBI taxonomy): Eukaryota > Metazoa > Annelida > Polychaeta > Sabellida > Siboglinidae > Lamellibrachia > Lamellibrachia columna. Next base: position 26,285,408 of record OY759275.1, on the reverse strand, counting down.
ATGTAAAGAGCACCTGGGAAATACTAAACAGTATCTTCAACAAACAATTCAACGCACCAGAATATCCTACTTATTTTGTGAGTAATAACAAACAAATATCAGAAAATGAGGCTATTGCAAATGGATTCAACAGTTACTTTACAAATGTTGGCTTTAGCTTAGCAAAGAACATTTCTTCACCTGGATGTGTAACAAGGATGTGTCTATTTATGATTATTTGGGGGAAGGTTGTAATGGGTGTATGTTTCTAAGTCCGGTTGGTAAGCAAGACATTATACGGATTTTACTGATATTAATATGAGCATGGTCAAAACAATTATTACTGAAATTGTAAAACCCTTAAAACACAAATGCAATGCATCTTTCCAAACAGGTGTGTTCCCCAACCAAACAAATTGTCAAAGGTATTCCAGTATTTAAGGCTGGGGATAAGTGTGTATTCACAAATTATAGAGCTATCTCTTTACTACCGCAATTTAAAAAAAAAAATCTGGAGAAACTGTGCAATGCTAATAAATAGGCATGATTTACTTTGCCCAAGCCAGTATGGGTTTAGATCTAATATGTCAACCTTTTTTTAGAATTGGTTGAAAAAATTACATCAGCGCCCCATATCGGTTGTAGGGTTCAGCCTACTGCTACGCTTCCCATTGGTGACCATGTTCACGTTTTGCACGATTATAAGAAAACGGGAACATCAAAAATCCTGAAACCTCTTTCCTGCCGTTGTCATCATCTCATTGACATGCTGGTCGAGTTTTGTCAAAATCACATATTTCTAACTCTTTTAAAACGGCTGAACGTGCCATACCCGTCAATATTTACCAATGTCTGCATAAATTACTACGCACACGAGCCTTGTGGCGAAAACAATTAAAAAAATCCTTCCGCCCATTTAAATCATCTAAACATCCACGGTTACACTGCTAACATGTTCTACCAGCAAACAGGCCACTGTGTCTGCTCAAATGCAGTTATGTCAGATGATATGATTTTTTGAAAATTACACATCTACAATTACTGTGCCCTACATTCGCCTGTATCACACTAGGAAATCTAACTGAGGCATGATCCCTGTAGACCTACACGAGGGACATCGAGCAGCGCTCCCTGGCGAAGAAAAGACTGGTCAAGGAGTGGTCAAGGAGTCCTGTTATAAGGGTTAGAGGTCATCCGACGTAAGGGGGCGGCGGCGGCGGCGGCGGCGGCGGCGGCGGCGGCGGCGGCGGCGGCGGCGGCGGCGGCGGCGGCGGCGGCGGCGGCGGCGGCGGCGGCGGCGGCGGCGGCGGCGGCGGCGGCGGCGGCGGCGGCGGCGGCGGCGGCGGCGGCGGCGGCGGCGGCGGCGGCGGCGGCGGCGGCGGCGGCGGCGGCGGCGGCGGCGGCGGCAAACATCGTTCATTAACAGGGATCAAAGGGCCTGACGTGGAAACGAGAAAGGGACAAAACACGATATTGTACGAGTGCACACGTATTTTATTGCCAGAACTTTCCATTATTTTAAAACGCTATGGACTGGTGGTTGACGTACAGACAGCGAGTGAGAGGAGGCGGTTTTTTTAACAGTAGACGTACTTTTTATGACTAGGACACGCGTTCATACCATACCGCGTATCGGATTGACCCAACGACCTGCAGCAAGCAAGCGGTGAAGATTTTACCAGTACTTATGTGTTACAGTAGGTCACAAGATGTACATGTAAGCGGTGTATTCATCATGTTTTTATTAGTATAAGACAAACTGGCTTTTAGGAGTCAACCGTTCTACGCGGACATGTTCGAGTGGAGACAGCGTCGGTAGGCAGCCCTGTTAGGGGTTAGGATTCATAGTCATTGCATCCTCAGCACACAGCCAGAATACAAAGTCAATGCACACCAATATACAGCTAAAATACAAAGTCACTGTACCCCCGGGACATAACTAGAATGCATAGTCCCTACACCTTCACTACACAGCTAGAATACATAGTCCCTACACCTTCACTACACAGCTAGAATACATAGTCCCTACACCTTCACTACACAGTTAGAATGCATAGTAACTACACTCCCAGTACATAATGTAGAATACAGCCACTGCACCCACAGTACACCGCTAGACTACATGGTCAATTAGAAAATTAGAATACATAGTCACTGTACCAACAGATCACATATAGTGCACAGCTAGAATACATAGTCACCGTAGGTTTATGGTAATAACTCGTTCTCACAGAGGACAATAAATGAATGGAACAAATTGTCTACAGATTGTGTAACTGCTAGCAGCGTGAATATGTTTAAAAACAAGGTTGACACATAACTCAGGAGGGCGGGTTATAAGTAAATGAACATTGTTGGACTCGATAAGCCAATGGCTTCCTTGTCCACTTGCCATCTGGGCCTTTGGCTTGGATGGCAAATCTTATTAAACTACAGTTAAGGGTGTAGTGTTTTATGGTTAGCATACAATACAGCATACAATACAAGTTCGTAAATCAACCGGTACTTTATTCACCTCGCCATGAGGGTGTCTCTCCCCGAGATATTCTCCCCCGTATTATTACAACAATAGATCATGCCACATCCTCCTTTCTCATATTTGGTCAGAGGTTACCAGCACATGACCAGGTTACACAGCGACATCGTAATCGCTCAGGTGGGACGGCAGCTTCCTCTCTCTTGCTGGATTCCGTCTCGGGGCTACGTCTGCCACTGGTCGATCTGGCTGTGATGCGGCTTCGCCCGGGTCGCCATCTTCTCCGTCCTCGTCATCGGGGATTTCGATATCCTCCAGTGTTGATGTGTCATACGGCGGCGCAGTCGGAGTAGGATTCAGGTGACGTCGATTGCGTCGAACGTCGCCTTGGTGTGTCCTCACGATGTACGACCGGGGCGACTGTGAGCCGACCTCTTTTAGCACGGTGCCTCGCCGGTCCATGTCAGTGACCCACACATGCTCTCCCGGCATCAGTCGTCTCAAGTGGACTGCTCGATGGCGCTTGTCGAATGACTTTTTCTGTCGATTCTTTATCTCAAGCCGCGACTTCCTCGCTCCTCGTAGATGCGACCACTGTGGTTCTAGTAAGGCTGGTATCGTCGGTATTGGCGTCCGAAGCTTCCGCCCCATCAGTAGCTCAGCTGGGCTGTAACCATTGCTCAAGGGCGTCGACCTATACGCGAGAAGTGTGTCGTACGGGTTGTCGCTCTTCGCCAGTAGACATTTTAGGGTCTTCACGGCTCGCTCAGCTTCACCATTTGACTGAGGGAACCGAGGGCTGCTTGTCGTGTGCAGAAAGCCCCTCGCTGCAGCAAACCTCCTGAATGTATCTGATGCGTACTGGGGACCATTGTCTGTGACCACAACTTCAGGGACGCCATGACGTGCAAACACTGATGTCATGTGGTTCACGATGGAAGCCGACGTCGTGCTGCTCAGTTTGGAGATCTCAACGAACGCCGACAGATAGTCGACAACAAGTAAGTATGGTGAACCGTTTAGTTCGAAGAGGTCAGAGCCAACCTTCTGCCATGGGCGTTCTGGAACATCAGATGGTATCATCGGCTCTGCTTGATTTACTCGTTCTTTGGCGCATCTGTCGCAGCTCTCCACCAAGTCTTCGATCTGTTTGCTCAGACCCGGCCACCAAACTGATTGCTTCGCCCGTTCTCTGCATTTAGTGATACATTGGTGTCCTTCGTGGATCTTCTCCAGTATCGATGGTCGCATTGCCAGCGGAATGACGAGGCGACTCCCCTTCAGCAGCAAGCCTTGTTGCACAGTGAGCTCCGCAGCGACTTGCAGGTACACCTTGGAAGCTTTGGGCGTCATCAGTAAAGTCGAACAGCCAACTGATTGGTGCGCGCCCATGGTGGTTGTCCCAAAATCACAAGACGATGTCAGGATCTGCGTCGACCTAACAAAACTAAATGAAAGTGTACGTCGGGAACGATATGAGATGCCTTCGGTCGACTATACTCTGGGACAGCTAGCAGGTGCCAAGATATTCTCAAAACTGGACGCAAACTCTGGGGTTTGGCAAGTCCCGTTGTCTGAAGAATCGACTCTGCTGACAACGTTTATCACACCGTTCGGTAGATTCGCCTTCAGAAGGCTACCCTTCGGCATTTCGTCAGCACCAGAGCACTATCAACGACGAATGTCGGCAATCCTGGAGGATGTCTCTCCCCGAGATATTCTCCCCCGTATTATTACAACAATAGATCATGCCACATCCTCCTTTCTCATATTTGGTCAGAGGTTACCAGCACATGACCAGGTTACACAGCGACATCGTAATCGCTCAGGTGGGACGGCAGCTTCCTCTCTCTTGCAGGATTCCGTCTCGGGGCTACGTCTGCCACTGGTCGATCTGGCTGTGCTGCGGCTTCGCCCGGGTCGCCATCTATCCCACTTCTGACACCATATAGTGTTTTCTGGTTAGCATACAATACAGCATACAATACAAGTTCGTAAATCAACCGGTACTTTATTCACCTCGCCATGAGGGTGTCTCTCCCCGAGATATTCTCCCCCGTATTATTACAACAATAGATCATGCCACATCCTCCTTTCTCATATTTGGTCAGAGGTTACCAGCACATGACCAGGTTACACAGCGACATCGTAATCGCTCAGGTGGGACGGCAGCTTCCTCTCTCTTGCAGGATTCCGTCTCGGGGCTACGTCTGCCACTGGTCGATCTGGCTGTGATGCGGCTTCGCCCGGGTCGCCATCTTCTCCGTCCTCGTCATCGGGGATTTCGATATCCTCCAGTGTTGATGTGTCATACGGCGGCGCAGTCGGAGTAGGATTCAGGTGACGTCGATTGCGTCGAACGTCGCCTTGGTGTGTCCTCACGATGTACGACCGGGGCGACTGTGAGCCGACCTCTTTTAGCACGGTGCCTCGCCGGTCCATGTCAGTGACCCACACATGCTCTCCCGGCATCAGTCGTCTCAAGTGGACTGCTCGATGGCGCTTGTCGAATGACTTTTTCTGTCGATTCTTTATCTCAAGCCGCGACTTCCTCGCTCCTCGTAGATGCGACCACTGTGGTTCTAGTAAGGCTGGTATCGTCGGTATTGGCGTCCGAAGCTTCCGCCCCATCAGTAGCTCAGCTGGGCTGTAACCATTGCTCAAGGGCGTCGACCTATACGCGAGAAGTGTGTCGTACGGGTTGTCGCTCTTCGCCAGTAGACATTTTAGGGTCTTCACGGCTCGCTCAGCTTCACCATTTGACTGAGGGAACCGAGGGCTGCTTGTCGTGTGCAGAAAGCCCCTCGCTGCAGCAAACCTCCTGAATGTATCTGATGCGTACTGAGGACCATTGTCTGTGACCACAACTTCAGGGACGCCATGACGTGCAAATACTGATGTCATGTGGTTCACGATGGAAGCCGACGTCGTGCTGCTCAGTTTGGAGATCTCAACGAACGCCGACAGATAGTCGACAACAAGTAAGTATGGTGAACCGTTTAGTTCGAAGAGGTCAGAGCCAACCTTCTGCCATGGGCGTTCTGGAACATCAGATGGTATCATCGGCTCTGCTTGATTTACTCGTTCTTTGGCGCATCTGTCGCAGCTCTCCACCAAGTCTTCGATCTGTTTGCTCAGACCCGGCCACCAAACTGATTGCTTCGCCCGTTCTCTGCATTTAGTGATACCTTGGTGTCCTTCGTGGATCTTCTCCAGTATCGATGGTCGCATTGCCAGCGGAATGACGAGGCGACTCCCCTTCAGCAGCAAGCCTTGTTGCACAGTGAGCTCCGCAGCGACTTGCAGGTACACCTTGGAAGCTTTGGGCGTCATCAGTAAAGTCGAACAGCCAACTGATTGGTGCGCGCCCATGGTGGTTGTCCCAAAATCACAAGACGATGTCAGGATCTGCGTCGACCTAACAAAACTAAATGAAAGTGTACGTCGGGAACGATATGAGATGCCTTCGGTCGACTATACTCTGGGACAGCTAGCAGGTGCCAAGATATTCTCAAAACTGGACGCAAACTCTGGGGTTTGGCAAGTCCCGTTGTCTGAAGAATCGACTCTGCTGACAACGTTTATCACACCGTTCGGTAGATTCGCCTTCAGAAGGCTACCCTTCGGCATTTCGTCAGCACCAGAGCATTATCAACGACGAATGTCGGCAATCCTGGAGGATGTCTCTCCCCGAGATATTCTCCCCCGTATTATTACAACAATAGATCATGCCACATCCTCCTTTCTCATATTTGGTCAGAGGTTACCAGCACATGACCAGGTTACACAGCGACATCGTAATCGCTCAGGTGGGACGGCAGCTTCCTCTCTCTTGCAGGATTCCGTCTCGGGGCTACGTCTGCCACTGGTCGATCTGGCTGTGCTGCGGCTTCGCCCGGGTCGCCATCTATCCCACTTCTGACACCATATATTCACTTACCTTTTAGATTTAGCGTCATTGATAGGTTGCTTTGTAATGTTATATTAATAGACATGATGAATGCACCGTTTCCATATGCGCCTTGTGACCTACTTTAACACATAACGTACTGATAAAAACGTCACCGCTTGCCTGCTGCAGGTCGCTGGGTCAATCCGATAAGCGGTCTGATGTGAACGCGTGGCTTAGTCATAAAAAGTACGTCTACTGTTAAAACACCGCCTCCTCTCACTCGCTGTCTGTACGTCGACCACCAGTCCATAGCGTTTCAAAATAGTTTTAATGGCAGTAAAAAATAATGGAAAGTTCTGGCAATAAAATACGTGTGTAGTAATATTCTATTGGTGTATTTATAGATCTCAAGAAAGCATTCGACACAGTTGATCATGATATATTGGCAAACAAATGCCATTTCTATGTTATTCGTGGTATAGCACATAAGGGTTATTTAGAAAATATATCACAGTTTGTTTAGTATAAAAAGTGTTAATATGAAGTACATAGGGTGTGTTGTATACCACAAAGTCCCATCTTAGGACCGAAATTATTTATAATGTCATTTTCAATGCTTCAAAACTGTTTAAGTTTATTTTATTTGCAGATGACACGTACGTGTTCTATTGTAATAATGACATCAGTGAACTTATCCGGTAGACAAATGCCAAGCTGAATAAGCTCAATGTGTGGTTTTCAGTGATTTTCATTAAACATACCCAAAACAAATTACATGATTTTTGGAAATCGCGCATTGAAAACGTCACTCTCTCTCTCTCTCTCTCTCTCTCTCTCTCCATAAAAAATAAACAAGGTCACAATAGTGCTGAAGCAACTAATGTTTTAGGTGTATTGATTGTTGACAAATTAATATGGAAACATCACATTTCTTTCTTGAAATCTAAACTTTCAAAGTGTTGTGCGGTTACGTACAAAACTAGTTTCTTAATTGACAGACGTGGAATGCGTATTTTATAGTATTCTCTTTTTTCGTCATACATCATGCATTGTGCTGAAATATGGAGAAATACATGCGCAGCAAACTTAAAATGCTTAATCTTGTTACTGAAAAAGGTTGTAAGATTAATATGTGGTGCTCAGAGGTTGGACCAGACATCTATCCTATTTTATGATCTCCGCATTCTACAATTGCCAGATATGGTGAAACTAAAAACTGCTGACATTATGTACAAGGCATTTAACAATTCATTGCCAAACAACACACAAAAGCTTTTCGTTTTGTATGACCCTATCTATATGACCCGACAAAATTGTGTATTTAAACAAAAGCATGCACACACTAATCTAAAGACAATGTGTATATCAATTAACGGTGTAAAGTTATGGAATTCCCTTGACAGCTCATGAATTCATTGCAAGAGTGTTCATCCTTTAAAAAAAGAACTATATCGTTCAAGTATTGCATAGCTACGTAACCAATGAGTAACCCGATTATGATGAAAAAATTAATTGTATTGCACTTAAATTTTTCATGTACTATTCTCATTACAAAAACACTTACACTTGTATAATTGTATTATTTAGTGTCGCTCATAAGTGATAGGACAAGCAACATAAGCATTACGCTTTTTTTTTATTATTGATGCTTAACATTCAATTGTGTTTGTATGTTTACTGTTGATGCTGTTGAAATAAACTTTATTATTATTATTATTATATTAGTAAGAATAACATAGGTCCAAATAATGATGATTGTGGAACCCAATTGTCAATTTGAAACTTGTCAATCAGCTATTAGACTAAACGCTTTGTTGTATGTCATTCAGCCTTCTCCCTGAGGGGGTGTGGTAGGGTTCTCAACCTCCCTTGCCCCACCGGTAACCGCTCACCTCCCATCATTTTTGAGAGTCTGCCTCCCACCAATCCCATCTCCCACCTCCCTATTTTTTGGAGTTGACTAACAACGTCACAAAACCAGCAGTACCTTTTTTCCCGGTAGTTTAGTGGTGGCAACGGAAAACTGGGACCAGGTAACGCCGTTAGCCATTACTCGCTTAGTTATGTAGCTTTTATTATCATCAGCAATCTGGTATAGATACAACTAGAACATTGTATGCATCTTCTTGAATAATAATAATAATAATTAATACGCCATTAAAAGGACAGTGATACATCTTGTTCTGTTAATTATCCAACATTCGGCATCTTACCCCACACTTGAGGCAACATGACGTTAACACTGGGGCAAGTTGACAGTACAAAACCGGTAGCCTGAATCAGTTATCGTGTAATTCTGAATTATGTACAACATTATTAACAACCCTCTGCGTCACCGTTCGACGCACTTGTGGCACTGGGTCTTCAAACTGTCACATTATATGCCGTGGCACACTACTTGGACGTTCGGTGTTTGAGGGCAAGTTTTCCTTATAGGTAGACACTCTGTTTGTACTCTTTATTTTACAATGTATGAAACTGATAAAACAATTGGTGGCATATCCAGCTGTAGATCTTGCTTCTCAACTTGCCCCTGCATGTCATTTGTCAGACTGACATTGCACTCATCAATGCGGAAATGGAATATTTACAAACATGCATTTATTGTAGTTTATGCGCATGTCCGTCCTCACTGGGGGGATTCGGGAGTTTCGAACGAACCCCCTTTAAAGGAATGTTGTTAACTGTAACTCATTTTCAAAACCCTAAGGACGCCTGATATGTGTACACTTGAATGGTCGACATGCCTGGAATTTCGCAAGATAAACGTATACTACCAGGTCTTACTTCAATCAAAACATTCGCAAAAGCTGGGAAACTTTATTTCATAATTTTAATTGCTAAAGATTATAGAAAATATGTGTGAGATTTCAGACCTTTGCAGTGAGACCGTGACATTGAACATTGAAACCGTAAGTATCACGGCATATGCGTGACCGTTGACAGAATTCAATACATGGAAATTAAAATCATCCTTTTCTCTACACAGCTAAAATCATCCTTTTCTCTACACAGCTACTTCAAAATTCGCACCAACCCGATAGTCTCGATAATAAACTATATGCCCTTTATCAGAACGTGTAACGGCAGGAAGTGAATAATGCACAGTTGTAATACATAATTATGGTTTTTACCATTATGCAGCAACATCCAAAGTTTTTATCACAAAAGACGTCCAGTAATGCTTAAACAAGGTGCTGCATAATTGTCGGTTGTTTGAACTTTTAAATATAGTTAGTTGTGAGATTATCATCACGATAAGAAAAACGGATAAACAAACATTATACAAATTAGTATTTGATGATAACACGATAAATGTGTATTGAACAGTGTGTCTGAAAATCGTCCTTTGACACATATCACCAGGTTTCTAGCCGGCCAATTGTTTAGCATTTCCTCCAAACATTACGGCTTATATTAGGACCCTTCCGTCAGTTCGTCCCTCAGTATTCGTCTAAGGATCTTGCCACTTGCGGATTTCGGAATTTCTTTGCGGAATTCGATGCCTCCCCGCAGTTGTTTGTAGGGCGCTACTTGTTCTGACGGGAAAAGTAAAACAATAACGGGTGCCATTATCTACGTGTTATTTCTCTGAATAGGGGAAAATAGTGTTAGTTGAGCTTGTTTAATTCTGTTTGATATGTAGGCCACAGTCATATTTCTAAGTCAAAATTGTTTTTACTAGCATAAACTATAATTATTAGTAGATCATTTTAGACCAACATAATAAATCTAGTAAGCATAACTAATTATAATTATGTAGCCAATTCAAACAGGGTTGATAAACTGGCTCAACTAACACTTCGTGTAGGGTAGGTTGAGCGTTACTTGAGTGACAATGGACTCTTTAGTTGTATAATTTACGTAGGCCTTCTACTAAAACTTCACAACAATTCAGTCAACACATATGCACAATGGGTACAACACGTCACTACCAAGTCAGCACGTTTAATTAATAAGTCAACGCACTTAATTAATATAGATTTCTATGCCCAATGTAACTAATGTAACCAATGCAAATCATGTAATCTATCTAACGTTACATTTTGCTCGGATGCGATGATGTATTTTGGAGTAAAACAACATTTGTCTCTGTTCTTTAACCACCGCACAACTACCCCCTTGAGTTGTGCCCCTGGTGGCTCAACCAGCCCTGTTTCTACAAGCTGTTCTAATTAACGTCTTATTAATGCGCGAAGAGTTGTAAAATAATTTGTTACACTGTGCATTGCTAAACCATTTGTAAGCGCACAGACAAAAAGTCTAGTCACATCTATTAATTGTTTATACAACAGCAGACAGTAATCACAATCACAAAAAGTTACGAAAGGCATAGAAAACATACTTTTCATTCAGAGTTTCTGACCGTTGTGACAAATGGCACCTATCAGTCGTGTTCTAATAACATGGTCAATCATTGGATGGTTCCAAGTAAATATTTGTCGCTGCTGTAGTTTCCAGGGAAACATGGGTGGCTAAACTAACCCAGTGGCGCAACTAACACTGCCTTTCCTACGTCTTCCAGCAGCATTTTCTCATCCCAATGAAAAGTAAAAACAACTGGTCATGTGACAAAACATATGACGTCAGACAGTTAATTACTGGTTACGTGACAAAACGTATGACGGCAGATGGTTACCTGCGATGAATTTCAGCAGTTCCTCTTCGCTGACGTGAAGGTTCGGCTTGAGCACGACATAGCCTCTCGGCACTTCCCCGGCTCTCTCGTCCGGTTGACCGATGACAGCTGAGTCTGCGACGGCCGGGTGTGTCACCAACAGCGCCTCCAACTCGGCCGGTGCCACCTGGTGATGACAAAGCACGTTAGTGGGTGTGAATGAGTGCGTGCGTGCGTGCGTGTGTGTGTGTGTGTGTGCGGGTGTTTGTGTACGTGCATGCGTGCATTCGAGCGTACGTGCGTGCGTGCGTGTCTGCGAGCGTGCGTGCGTGCGGTGTGTTGATGGCTGTATGAGTGTGCGTTAGTGCGTGCGGTAGGAAGTGGCGTGCGTGCGTTCGTGCGTGCGTTCGTTCGAGCATGTGTGCGTATCATAATATATAATGCTACAATTAACGGACGTAGATACCTGGAACCCTTTAAACTTGATTAATTCCTTGATGCGGTCAGTGATAACCATGTGCCCGTCGTGATCAGCAAGGCCGACGTCACCTGACGAAAGTAATCATAGATATGTCGAACAGTTAACGCTTTTAAAAGCTGCATATAAACGCATGAGTGAATATCCGAAATAACGCATAAATACACAAACGAATTAACGCGCCGGTAGTGTGGTTTATATTATAGAAATATTTGTTTCTCACTCAAAAAAGATAGTAGAACAAGAGTACATAAGATAACATTAGTAAAGGATCAGTGTAGATTGGATATCAGGAAGAACTCGTTCTCACACAGGACAATAAATGAATGGAACAAATGAACTACAGGTTATGTAACAGCACGCAGCGTGAATATATTTACAAACAAGGTTGACACATATCTCAGGAGGCCGTGTTACATATAGATACAAAATGTTGGACTCTCGATAAGCCAATGGTCCGTGTCCACTTACCATTTGGGTCTTTGCTTTGGATGGCAATCTTGTTAAATCTTGTTAATTAACGCGATTGTCAAAAAGAGGAAAAATAAGATTATATAATTTGCAATTGTATATTATTTGCGATAGTATCTATCCTGCCACTGTGCATATTGAAAAAGAAATTAAATTCTGATGTACCATATTCGCGAAACAACTGCGAAGACAAAGGCAATAGATGTATAACGTTACAAATGCGCCAAGGACAATAATGAAACCGACCGACAAACGACACCATGGTGAAAACAGCACAGACGGTGGTGAAAACAGCACAGACGGTGGGGAAAACAGCACAGACGGTGGTGAAAACAGCACAGACGGTGGTGAAAACAGCACAGACGGTGGGGAAAACAGCACAGACGGTGGTGAAAACAGCACAGACGGTGGTGAAAACAGCACAGACGGTGGTGACGATGACAACAAAATAATGTGACGAAAAACGAAACACGAAACCAATGACAAATTTGCAAGCGCTAATTAAAATAGTTTATATGTCAGACGCAGTTATTCCGGTGATGGACGTAGTCATGATCTTCGTGACACTTCTTCTTCAGGTGTCATGTTTGGTGACGTTGGCTGTCACGTCATTATATTGCATCTACCCCGTTTGACCTTGATTGTTATCAGCAGAAATTGTGATCTGTTTTACAGAGACCACAATTCCTGCTCTGTTCATTTTCAAATAAGATTTAGTTGTCAGGATATTATTGGTTTGCCAGCGGCACTATTATCAGATGCCTTTTCGACATTATCTATCTATCGCACGTTATCTTCTTGTTGTAATGTTTAATTTGTGTGTAGATATATAAAGGTAGAAAGACGGGGAAGCGAAGGAACAGACAAAGAGACGCAGAGGCAGACAGAAGAAAGCCATTACCTGTAAATAGCCACCCGTCCTTTACTGTCTTGCGAGTTGCCTCCTCATTATTCAAGTAACCTTTCATCACTTGTGGACCGCGGATACAAACTTCGCCTTCTAATCCTCGTCCAAGGTTCTCCCCAGTGGAAAGGTCGACTACCTTCAAGAATTTGGAAATTCGTACGTTGTCTAGCCGCTGTGATGTTACATTACATGGATATTTAAAACTACAATACATTGTACGTTTCAATAGTTTAAGTAGTGTAATTTTACCAAATAAAGTATATTTGTATCTCCTAGACCAGATTACAAGTGGCAGACACGTGGCATTGTGATTATCAGTAACATGCGAGATTATATAGATGCGTGAAGAGTTTTTCTGTTTTAATGTCTTACACCCATAAGCACTAACACCTAAACACATAGTTTTCCAAGTCAGAAATAACCTTGTTTATCACACAACACATATAGTGTTTACTTCTAAATTCAGAACATAATTGTGATGGGTTTAAAGTTGTCATGCATCAGGTGAATAATTTTTCTGTTAATTTCTCGATCTGTGTTCCCTACGTATGACTGCAACTGGCATGAAATGGACGGCATGACCAGTTTACCTTATAATCAGTGTTGGGGACGACGAAGCCGCACGTCTCGTATCTGTAGTTCTCGCGAGGATTTACATGAGTGATAGGACTCGATTCGGTGAGGCCATAGGCTGAAACAGGTTAGGTAAATCGTTAGCTTGATTGAAATAAGTGAACGTGATCTGTCCTATTGCGCGGAAAAGGGTGGAAGGGGGCGAGGAAGAGAGAGAGGGAGGAGGGAGGGAGGGAATGAGGGAGGGATGGAGAGAGGGAGAGGGGAAACGAAGAGAGGGAGATATAGGGTGATATGGAGGGAGAGAGGGATGGAGATAGGGGAGAGGGAGAGAGAGGAAGAGGAAGAAGGGAGAGAAGGAGGGAGAAAGAGAGAGGAGAGAGAGGGATATATATATATATATATATATATATATATATATATATATATATATATATATATATATATATATATATATATATATATATATATATATATATATATATATATATATATATAGTATATATATATATATATATATATATATATATATATATATATATATATATATATATATATACAGGGAGGGAGGGAGGGAGGGAGAGAGGGAGGGGAAGAGATAGAGAGATAGGGAAAGAGAGAGATAGGGAGAGATGGGGGAGTGGGAGAGGAAGAGAGAGGGGAAGGGAGAAAGAGAGAGGGAGCGAGAGATATTTTTTTATTATCATTATTCTTTGTTTCGTTATTAATAACACCGTTATCATTATTGGGAAATAAATCTACCTTGTCTTATACGGGGTATACCGAGTCGGTCACGCACTTCTCGTGATGTGTCTAGGCCACAAGAGGCCGCAGCCGTGACGAAAGTGTGCACTGATGAGAAATCGTCTTTGTCGACCATCCCATGTTTGGCGAGGAACAGCATGATGGGAGGAACGACGTGGAGGAAGGTCGGCTACAGATGGAAAACTGAATTCAATTCCAACTTACATTCCAACTCTCTGTAGAGCGTAATAACTGACTAGTCTTGATGATATATCATATTTTACTCGGTCTTTTCCAGAATACTATGTCAAGGCCAAGCCGACCCTCTGTGCTGGTTTTGAGAGTGGTTAGGGCCAGGGTGTCGTCCTCTACGATTGTTTTGCGTCCCCGTTTTACGTCATGTGACCGAAATTCACGTAGTCACCAATGATTCCCAATAACCAATGTTGAGACCCAGACTTTTACACTTTACATACATGTCTTCTGTCTGTTGTTCAGCTTCAGGAAATAACTATATTCGGTTCTTCATAATTGTCCCAAATATATTTGAGCCTCAAACGGACACCACCGTTACTATCCCAGAGACGTTATATCACCAGATTTAGTTCATAATGCTCAATACAACTGTAGGAATATTAACACCAGAGTAATATTTTTTTAAACTAAACATTCGCCAACAACTGTTCACCTTGTAGTTCTTGATGAGTTCGAGAAATAATTCCGGAGAGAACTTCGGCATTGATACTAAAGACGTTCCAGCCTTTAGACCTGCCAGACCGACTAAGACCTGGCCGTAAATGTGAAACCACGGCAAGACTCCCAGCAACACGTCTTCGCCCGATACGTAATCCAGCACGTCACCAGTTCTGAAGAGAATGATTATACGATAACAATAGTAAATACACTAACTGGTGCAACCACTGTCAATATCAAACATTGTGCTATAAGCAACAACAATAATAGCTACAACTATTGCTGCTGCCGCTAGCAATAATAACAACATTTAATGAACACATTAGTATGAACCTGACGAAATACATTTCGTTCTCAAAGAAGAGCACATCTTATAGTATGGCTATAAAGAGGTTAACATACAAAAAAACATAAAGAAACCAAGATAGGTAACAAATATGGAGGAGGATATTAGCTCATTATCAGTCCCAGATGCTAAATTTATGTAGGCTAAATCGGACTATTTATGACAGTTAATTGTAATTCCAGAAATGGTAGCGAAGGAAATAAAGGCAATGAAGGATAACAAGTCAACAGGAGTGGATGGAATTCCTCCAAAACTACTAATGGAAACAGTAGAATAAGCTAGTATACCACTTGTAAGAGTGTTCAACTTGTCATTAAAAGAGGGAGTGGTTCCTTTCGAATGGAAAGAAGCAAACATCATACCATTATTTAAAAAGGGTTCGAAAATTAAGTCAGAGAATTACATACCAGTAAGTTGAACGTCAGTGATTAGTAAATTATTAGAAAGGTTAATTATAGACAATACTGTGGACTTCCTTGTTAGGCATAAATTACTAAATCCATCTCAACATGGATTCCTAAAAGCGAGGTCATGCTTAACAAATATGCTATGTTTTTTTGGAAGAAATCTCTACTGGATAGACGAGGATCACCAGTAGATATTTTCTACTGAAATTTTCAGAAAGCTTTTGACAAAGTGCCATATCAAAGATTACTACTTAAATTAAAAGCCCATGGTATCTGGAACGACATAATCGACCGGATAGAACAATTGCTGCCTGATATATGTATATATATATATATATATATATATATATATATATATATATATATATATATATATATATATATATATATATATATATATATATATATATATATATATATATATATATATATATATATATATATATGTATATGTATATATGTATATATATATATATACATATATATATATATATATATATATATATATATATATATATATATATGTATATATATGTATATATATGTATATATATGTATATATATGTATATATATATATATATATATATATATATATATATCAATGACTTGGACGATAATATAACAAGCAATGTACTGAAATTTGTGGATGACACAAACGTGTTTAGAACGATTAACAATGATGGTGATAAACAACATTTACAAAATAATCTAGGCAAATTGGTTAAATGGTTTGAAAAATGGCAGGAGTTGTTCAATTTTGGGAAATGTAGATGCCTACATACAGGACACGGAAACTTGGATGTAAACTATCAAATGGAACAGTTCTACTACTGTTCTAGTTACTACTGTAAAAAGGACTTAGGAATAACAATAAGTGCTGATATGAACGTTTCAGAGCAGTGTGGTATTGCAGCTTCAAAGGGAAATAAAATATTTTGGTTGATTAGGAGAAATATAACATACAAGGAAGAAAAGCTAATTATACCTCTGCACAAAGCATTAGCTAGGCCTCACTTAGAATACTGTATACAAGCGTGGAGAGACATATCGTAAAGATACATGTATACGCTTGAACGAATACAGAGGAGAACAACTAAAATTATTCCAGAACTGAAGAACGCCTAAAAGAATGTGGTTTAGCATGCCTAGATACAAGGAGGTTAAGAGGAGATAAAATTAATTTTTTTATGATATTAAATGGGCATGAAAATATTGATAGAAATAGTTTGTTATCACTCAAGAAAGATTGTAGAACTAGAGGACACGAAGTAACATTAAAAAAAATCAGTGTAGGTTAGATTTCAGGAAGTACTCGTTTTCACAGTGGACAGTAAATTAATGGAACACATTATCTGCATATTGTGTAACTGCTAGCAACGTGAATATGTTTAAAAACAAGGTTGACCCATATCTCAGGAGGGCGGATTACACATAGATGAAAATTGTTTTACTCTGGATAAGCCAAAGGCTTCCTTGTCCCTTGCCATCTGGGCATTTGCTTTGGATGGCAACCTTGCTAAATCATGTTAAATCTTGTTCAGTAAGAACCTGGTCTGGTCGACGTTGGCGACAAGGTTGTAGTGAGTAAGCATCACTCCCTTCGGCAGTCCCGTCGTCCCACTGCTGAAGGGAAGAGCGACCAAATCCTCCTGGGGCTCCCAGTCCAGGTTGTCCGGGAAGCATTTGCCGTCGTCTTGTAGGAGTGTGGAGAACGGACGGCAGCCGGCCGCTTCTCCAAACACGACGATGTCCTGCAGAGGTAGACACGTGGTGATTTTGAGAAAAGGGGGGTCCGTAGGATTTTTTTTTGGGGGGGAGCAAAACAATCCGCCGTATTTCGATCAGAAACAGTACACTTACCCAAATGTCCACTTTCAGTAAAGCAGTAATGATTTATAATTGTATACTATTAATTAACAAATATACTGTATAATCGTAAATTCTCATCAACTTGGTAGATATGTGTTATTATTCGAAAAACGACTACTTACTCAACGTTGCCGAGCGTTGCCAAGCCAACTGGCGAGCAGAATAACTCGTCATCCCAGAATTCCTGATGAAGCGTTGAGTAAGTAATCTCAATAGTTGTGTTTATTATGTGGTGGTTGTGGTTATTGTTGTTGTTGTGATGATGATGATGATGATGATGATGATGATGATGATGATGATGACGATTGTGATAGTTGACTGCTGTAGATGAGTTTACTATGGTAATGGTGGTGTTGTGATGCTGTTTATCGTGATGTTTATCCATTTGGCGCTGGTTCATAATAATAGTTGCACCTCAAATAAATAACATTGTCTTTCCTCATGCTTATTCCCTGGTACTTATTCCCCCACTAATAGTGATGATGGCGACAGCGATGGTCGAAGCGATGATGATTTCCGCGGTGCAGACGAGAGGTGATGGTGATTCATAACAATATTCATGAGATACAGGACCGCATACGCTCGAGTCCACCCACTGCGATACTGTTTGCAATCACCTTTTGAGCAAACTTCGCGGCGTTCGCTGCTTGTTTTGCCACTTCAATTGATGCCATTGAAGCAATCAGCAGCTTTGCCTTGGAATGAGTTATAGCGTGTGCGAGTTCCCCTGCAATTTCATTGAATAACTGGAAATAGTGGTTGGCTATCTATCCCAGCTGGTACACAATGACGGAATGTGTCGCCCTCTCACGGCAGACGACTTGGCGCTGTGTCTATTCGCCTGGCCATACTTCTAAACGCACTAGGCTAACATAACGTTGGTCCACTGAATTAAAAAAGTATCACATTTAACAAACATTAATGTTTAGTAGCTTATAAAAAATTACATTTCCGAACTAGCGTGACAGTGTTAAAAGATGAGCAGAAGGTTGTAGGACTTAACTTAATGCAGTATCTAAGAGACTTTCATTTTTTCTATGTAATGATATAAACATTAGCGGGTTCATCCACAGATAGAAAATCAGTTTCTTGATTGAGACACAATTTGATAGTACGCAACTACAACAGACGAAGCGGAGAGGCCGTTCGTAACCATGTGTCCGTTACGAACGTTTTTGAATTCGTTGAACGAAACAATCCCGTTGTGCATTTTCCGTTTATATCGAACTAATAATATAATTGTAACCGTGTTGTCGCCTTGTATCTTTCTTTCTATCGATTGTGTCGTCCGTTGGTTGAAGTTATACGACAAAAGGTATGAAGATATGAACAATAATAAGTATTTCTCTTCAGTTTGCTCCTTTTTAACATGTATATATTATATACATATTATATCGATGCATTACCATTATCACAATAATTTATTTGAATTTATTAAAAATAAATAAATAAGTGTTAACTGGATGATTGGTTGATTGATTTAATGATTGACTTACTTGCTGCTTATTCAGTAACTCGAGTCTCTTTTACGCCATACGTTTGAAAAGTTGTTGTGGTGTTATGTGAATTAAAAGAAAATCAGTAATAAAGTGCAATAATACAGTGTGAAGAGATATTTGGCAGGATAGGGGGGTGGAGAATGAGGGTCACGTACAGGGGGTAGTAGTGGTGCCAGGGATAAAGAGGAGAGCAACAACACGTCGCAACGAGCAAACAAGCAAATACATTCTGACTGACACTGACCTGGTGTATACACTGGGTTGACCGCACTGACGACAGCGCCGGCAGCGGCCAACGACAGGAACATAACGAGAAATTCAGGACTGTTCTCACTGAACAACGTAACGACGTCTCCTTTGCGTATGCCTAGGCGCCACAGTGCGCTGGCAACTCGAAAAAGTTTGCTTTGAAGTTCAGAGTAGGTTGTTTTACGACCCGAGACTCCATCAACCTGTAGAATAGAGACCGCTCCGGCGTAACAAATATAACAAAAATAAAAGAGTGGGAAATATGGACAATTTATTGGAAACATTTTGGAGTTGTTACGTTAAAAATATTTTTTTAAAGAATTGCCATTGGCGAAGAGAAAATTATCCAACCATATACTTCTCTTTGGGGATCACTGGAAATATAATTTAAGAGCGTAATAAATAGTGGGTGTAACACTGAAGAATTCACGAGGCCTGTTTAGTCATGTTCTCAACTATGTGGCAAATATCCACCCAGACTTCAATGTTTTAGAATGGCCCAGTGGCATATCTAGGATCTCGCGACATACGCCCTGATTCCATATAATATTATACCCTACACCACCTCCCCACTGGATTATTCACACCTCCCCGAACACGCCCCCTAACTTCCTGATTATCCGCTCATATGGAGATATAATTATAGAATAAGTACAGAGCAAATACTTTAAGTACACCAACAACAGAGATCACACAGTGCACGATCTAAACACTCACCAACGCAGTCAAATTTCCGTACCGTCCGAAGTCGTCAAACATGTGTCCAATCAGACTGACGTCGGACGGTATCGTCAAGTCACGGAAGGGGCTGCGAATAATTGGATCGGCATTGCTCTGAGCCGCCGCTGCGCTGTAAGTCCGACAGTGCTGGCGCCAACATGGAACTGGGTGGCTACCTTTCACATCGACACTGGAATCACGGGAGCTTTGCCGACAAGCAGCACTCCTAACGTTCCTGGCTTGTCGGATAGACCAGGCACCCAAGGGCCGTGACTGGAGGAGCCGTACAGCCGCCATTGCCCATTTGACCTGCGCGACCGGGTGTCGTGCACGCCATCAATCGGTCCTAATTCGTATCAGGTTGACATAACTAGGTCAAACAACAAGTTCTGTGCAGTGTGCGCCAATACTATTAGTCTGGCAGTCAAAGGGCTCTTCGCGAGACCACTTTGCTGGTGCGTGCGTCTGTGCGTGCGCGCATGCATGCGTGTATGCATGCGTGCGTGTGTGCGTGCGTGCGTGCGTGCGTGCGTGTGTGCGTGCGTGACAGATAGGTAGGCAGGCATACACATGCCGCTTTACTACATTAATATACCGACTAATAAATCTTCACCATCGAATGCTAAATTTATGGTTGGCTTTGTATCGTTTTAGTAGTAAGGTTAATTTCTCAATTTAGTTAGTAAGTTGTAATAAATGCAATTTTATATTACAAGCGTGCCTTACAGTGGTATATTCTTAATTTAGGCATAAAACTTACCACCCACAGCCTACATATTATTATAGTTATTTAACAGTCACATTAGTGAGACATGCATTTTAACCCATTGTACATCTACTTCACTCAGTAATTGAAGTTATTTAGTAGATGCTGGTATGATATATCATATATATATATTAATAATAATCTCTTATTAGTACTGTATATCTATGGGTATATGATGAAAACTGGATGCTCTACAGTAAAAATACTGGGCCTCCAGTGGGTTCTTGCTGTGCAGCAGCATGAATGCCACTGGCCCAAGCCTGCATCACTGTATCATGTGTCAACTGATAAGGGTTCAGCGGTCTTATTTGACTAACGGGTGTTCTATTTATGTCGATCTGTGCATAGTGGACACCCTTATGAAAATATACCATGGTATTCCATAGTATACCATGGTATTTACCATGGTTTACCGTGATTTACCCATAGAGTTACATCATTAATCTCCCCCTATAAACAAGAGCGATAAGCCAGCTCACTGCAGTGAAGCGGGCGTGGACCACTGGCCGGCATTTCATTGCACGACAGAAACAGTTGCATCCACTGCATGACACATAGGGTAGTCCTGTTTATAGTGTGAACATAGCATGTTACAAATAGTTGTCTAACATATGTAAGTAAGTTTGTAAATAAGTGAGTAAGTAAGTTAATGTATTTCCTCCTCACCATCATCATGTACAATATAAGGCAAACAAAAGCAATGAAGATGAGGTGGCTACCAGATAATTATAAACTTATCGGGCTAGTAGCCAGTGACGATGACACCAGGAACCAATTAACTTGAAGATGTGTCATTGTCATTTGTTCTTAATGGGCATGGCCACCAGACTGATAAATAATTTGGGTGAGGGTGGTCCCAGCAGTTGTGTTATAAGTGTGGGCAGTTGGGTTGTTCATACGTGCATTAGTGTTAAACTCTTCAAGACAAACATTTTGGAGGCTTGCTGGAGAAAGTTGTGGGACAACGAATATGGTTATTTCCTGTGTAGCTTACAGCTGTACGAATCGACAGAAGACAGGATCTAACCTCTCGTTATTTTCAGGTAAATTATGTCGCAAATGTTTGTGCTGTGTTAGTGTATATGTGAATGAATGTAACAGTTTCGAAAATGTTCTGAAATATCAATATATTACAGATACGTTTGTTTTTCTTGGGGGAGCGTACATTAAATGTTTCCCAGTAGTCACATTGATTGGGTGCAACATAAAATGTTATAGGGGTAGGATTCAGTTTTATAAATAATGTGTGCGTGCGTGTATGCATATTTGTAACTCTTTTTTAAAACTCTACTAGGTGTCAGCTCATTAATAAGATGTTTGTTCTTTATTAAGTCATCTGCATTTAATAAGGCTCTCCCCTTTTTGGTCGTCGTTTGCCTTTTCATCGTTGTATAAACCACTATCATGTAACTCATTCTGTACACATTGCAACATTCATTGCATTCTATGCATTTGTTTGACAAACCATGTGAAAGGTTGCCTACTAAAACAATTGACAGCTTAACTGAGAGAGCACATTTCTTTACATGAGGCGTGTCCTTGGGCAAGTTGGCCAGATAACATTCGAGAGATCTTGATCTGCAGGTGGAAATGGCTGTGATGGAGCAGCTGGGGAATGTGTTGGAAGATTGGAAAAGAATATTTTTTGGACCTTAGAGAAGAATGTCCAACAGGGCTTAATGAGATTTTGACCTCTTGCAGTCATAGAGCACTTCAGAAAGTTCAGTTTCGATCATGTTTAGTGGTGCTACTGTTATAGTTAATATGTTATGATATTTGATATACAAGGTGCATGGATAGATTGTGCACGTAATAAGGTATTAGGTATATGTATCTATTTAGTATTAATATCTAATTAGTACTGTATATCTATAGATATATGATGAAGACTGGGTGCTGTACAATATAAACACTGGGCCTCCAGTGGGTTCTTGCCGTGCAGCAGCATGAATGTCGATCACTGGTCCATGCCGGCATCACTTTATCATGTGTCAACTGATAAGAGCTCATCGGTCTTGTTTTACTAACGGGTGTTCTATTTATGTCTATGGATTTACCATGGTTTACCTGTTTCAAAACACCATGGCATACCATGCATTTACCATGGTATATTTTCATAAGGGCAGTATCTTGCATGAAAATCATGAAGTGCCGGAGAAAAATTTAGGTTTTGCTCCGAACAAAAGTTATCCCGCTTATCCGCGAGAGGCGCCACGTGTATAGCGTTTAATTTACAATACTTTCGGTTCTTATTAACGTTCTTTTACCAATAAATGCATCATTTGTGTTTACTGATGGCATTATGGACATAGTTTCAAACAATATAACTTTTGTGTGAATTAATCGTTGTCCTAAACAATAATGCGTAGACAGATGAGCAACTTGATTGCAGGATAGTCGGCGAGATAGTAGAACTAGGACATGAAGTAGTGTTAGTGAAGGATCAGTGTAGATTGGATATCAGAAAGTACCCATTCTCACAGAGGGCAATAAATGAATGGAACCAATTATCTAAATAATGTTTAAATGCTAACAGTGTGAATATGCAAAATTGACAAATATCTCAGAACGACGGGTTACACATTGATGACAAAATTAATTGTTGGACTCACGATAAGCCAGTGCTTCCTTGTCCACTTGCCATCTGGGTGTTTTGTCTGGGATGACAATATTGTTAAATCTTGTTAAATCACGATGAAGTACCCAGTATAGTGTGGAAACCCTCGGAGAGGAGACCCAAATACAACTCTTCGACATATCATTAAGAAGATCACCCAATGCGAGCAGTCCGGTAATGACGACCATGAACCTGAAGGAGTACATATATCATGCCTCTGTAGGCTCTGCTAGACTTCATGGCGTGTTACACGAACTGAGTTAGGTAGGGCTCAGCTAGTATAAGTTTATATATATGAAATTTGAACAATTCATACGATCTGACATAACTGCATTTCCAAGTTTGCTGATAGAAGTAGTTGAGAGTGAAATGGTGGATTTTAATAGGCGGAAGGATGTGTGGCACTTGTTCTGCACAAGACACAGGTGCGCTGTAATTCTCAAAATCTCCACAATGATTAGGAAAATAGATTTATTAATTTATTGAATACATAGGAATTGCAATTAAAATATAGTAATTGCAACCTTTTAGAACTCATCCGTTTTGAAAAGACCCTGGTTTCCCAGATATTTGACCAGCTTTAAGAAAAGTGATTGGGTTCAGCCTACAGTTACATTTCCCATTGGTGGCCATGTTAACGTTTTGCATAATTATAAGAAAACGTGACCATCAAAAATTATAAAAGTTTTCACCAGCCGCTGTCATCCCACTGACATGCTGGTCGAGTTTTGTCAAAATTAGACATTTCTAACTCTTGTAATATGCCTGTATGTGCGATGCCCCTCAATGTTTACCAATATTTGCATGAATTACGACGCACACGTGTCTAGTGGCCAAAAAATCACAAATATCCTTCCGCCTATTAAAATCATCTAAAAATCCACCATTTCACTCTCAACAGCTTCCGCCAGCAAATCAGGTAATGTCCCTGCACAAATGCACTTATGTCAGATCGTATGATTTTTTTAAAACGTCCTATATCCTAACTTACTATGTGTGTAACACACCAGGAAGTCTAACTGAGGCATGATCCCTGAAGCCAGAACGCTCAGGCAAGATATCCCACATGTTCTCTAAACAATCCGCCAGAGTTTAGATATCCCACGTGTTCTCTAAACTATCCGCCAGAGCGCGCCACTTGAACATATTGAAATTCGCTGATATTTTGGGCTGGGTTTGGCTGCATTGAACTAGAAGCGTCAGTCTGCGAGCGGGTTTGGCCGACTTGAAGACTAAAAGATTTTGGAAAAATATATATAATAGGACGCCCTTATATCCGCCACTGAATTTGTCCTAGATTCCATACGTCTGTGCTGCAATTCGTACCGTTAGATACAGGAATTGTGCTTGGTACTGTACATAGCACATAATATATTTTCGCAATTGTAATTTTTTTAGAGGCGGCCTGCTGTGAGCAATGTGAAGAGAACATTTCCCCATTTTGCCTATAATATTATTCTTATTTTGCCTACTCTGCATTTGGATAGCTCTACCATTTCGCCAACTCTACGTGATTCACCCTCTCATCATGCACCATCATCAAACTGTTCCTGCGACAAAAATAGTCTGGGGACATGTCACAAGTCGAAATGGGTGGATTAGACCTGGTTGTTTTCTGTCTGACCGCAGCCAGAGCAGCCGCAAGGTAGCACGTAAACAGCACCAGTGATAAGCTGTCGCCTTGTGGGGAGCCGAGTGTCGAACCAAGCTGACTGGGCGGATCTTACTCGAGCCATCAAGTGATTGCGAGGCGCATAAGTCGGATGTCGTCATCGCTGCAACCTGCCAGATGCAGAACTTCTAGTATTCTGTGTCTTTGTATGGTGTCAAATGAGCGGGACATGTCAATGCCAATCTTGTGGTAATCCAGGTGGCGTGATCAACTTTACTACCGACACTGGGATGCGCACTGGGCCCATACAATGTCCGCACGGCTGCGGCCATGTTTTCTTCTCATCATGGATATGCTGGTATTATTCCCACTTCGCCTACTCTGCATTAAGAGAGCTCCTCTCCCACCATTATCACAATTTAAATGTAATATTTTAAAAATTGGTAAACGTAAAATATGCTTTGCACAAATCAGAGTTGTTCTTGAATTAAATCTTATCTTCTTAATTATTATATATTTGTGGACACCATTTAAAAGGAACTTAAATTTAACTAAAAAAAACTGATTTCTGCAAAGCAACTGTTTGTAAGTTGAATTATTAGAAAAAGCCACCTGCAATTAACGATTTATAATGTAGTTAATATATCAGTTATCTAAGAGTACGCGAAGTGAAAGTAGGACTAAATTGGGCAGTAGGCGAACTGGAAATCTGTCTCAGCCATAAAACACAGTAGGCGAAATGGCAGTAGGCGAACTGGGCTTATTTATTTTTACTTATTCAAACGTCCAGTTATGATCATATATTATAGTATTATATGATGCCTTTCCCTAAAACCGTCATTTTATTCGGTTGTGTAGTTACAGTGTTGGCAATAATACACACGTACATATTACAATGTCAGACATAAGATCTTCTCAATTATCACTCGTGGTAGAAAAAATAGAGCACTACAGAACGTTGACGTGAACCATATGTGAAGTAAACAGTGACCATTTGTTTACCACGAAAAAACAGTGCTTGTTTTAAACATCTTGTATAAATACATCAAACTTCACCGAGCGTCTAAGATGTTGCTATCTGAATATATATATATATATATATATATATATATATATATATATATATATAACTACAAAAAAGTTTGGGGGGCGTTTTCACGTGTTATGTATATTAGCTAGTGTCCGTGAGAACTTCGCTGCATCGTCATCCAACAATATCCTCCCACGTGCGTGACAACAAACTAAACCGAACCGTGAACAGAACTATAGAACCACCAGATGTCAAAGTTCGCAGTGTATCCCTATCGCTTGGCCATTGACAATACCACGAACGTTTAGCGGTAATACATGAAGCAATGCGCCTGTGAAATTATTCACTGTAGCCAATCACGTAACTTGGTGTTAAAGCACACCAGGTTTATAGCCATCTGCCCGTTTTTTGTTGCATACGTGAATTTGTGAACACTTCTTCGACAACATTCATGTCTGCCGCGCTGGCACCAGAGCGAAGGAAACAGATGGACGGGCAACAATTCCAGCTATCTTTTTAAGACATGCGTTCCCAAGTACATTTCTCTTTAGATGTCAGACCACGTGCGTCCCACAAACAGATAACGCTCAGAGCGATCAGATTGGAAGAGTTTGGTATAACGCCAGTAAAGGCAAACAAGCTGGAAACAATCGTTAAGATCGGCATTTTTGGCTGAAACTTACCACCTTTTATGTCAACGTAGGAAATATATAAGATAAATATGTCTGTGCAATATGTCTAATAAAAATTAATAGGACGCGTAATACTCTCCGAATAACGGAATATGATATGTATTTATGCATTAATCAAATGTTGTGGCCCGTTCACACGAGCGATTAGTTGTACGATTGTTTGGGCGACTGTGTCGCACATCCAGTTGGACGCATCGTTTCGTATTGCTTTCAAGAAACGATGCATCCAACTGGTTGGACTACACTGTGTCGCACGAACAATCGGACAACTAATCGCACGTGTGAACAGGCCTTAAGTAAACACAAATCACAAACGTCTATGGTCAGTGCGTAGCATAATGACCAATACTATATGGTATCTTTATCATGGCTAATAAACCATGTGTTTTCACATATTGCACCATATCATTGCTTAGCGACGATTTGGACATCAGAAGCATCTGCAACATGCCATTTATTTTGCAGCTGCCTATCCTTCATACGTGCAGCATTATAAACCTACATCATCTAAAAACACATAACTTGGAGCATCAGCCGGTCGATCAGATAACACAAGTGATTTGGTTCTATCAGCCTGCAAACATAGCCAGCTTCTATGACAGTTGATACCTATCTTCGAAGCGAGACCTAGGAATATCAGTTGCATAGTTTGTACGGTCACAATAACCACTTGTACAGCAGTACGGAATGGCGACATCTTGGAAACAGTTCCGCATCCGACAGTATGCGACAGAATATCATATTGTAATCACCGCCAGAGTTGAAAGCCAGTGACGCAAGCCAGGCCTGCGTTCACATAATATGATCACAATAGTCGACGTGTCCAGAGCCCAGACCTTGACCGTACTTGACGCATTCGCCCGGCTTGAAGTTAAAGACGAAGTTGCGCGGAGCCTCGAACACGAGAACGATCGTGGAGCCGAAGTTGAAGTCACCGATCATCTCTCCTTTCTCCACGGCGACTCCGCCGCCCATCTGCCGTAGCATCTCGCCTTCACGGTCGTACACGTCACCAAAGCCGTCCTCCTCCTCATCCTCGTTGTTGTTTGTGAAGTCATAACCGTGGAAGTTGCTGCCTGTTTTGGCCGTGTGACGTCGGTTCGTGACGAGGTCCTGTCGACGCAAACACCGATGTAAAAACATCAACTATGTACAGCGCCTGATTAAGGGGGGGGGGTACAAACTTATTTTGCAGGGAACCGTTTCCGAGTGAGTGAAGGACGAAAATCGAGACGCGTGTGGTTTTCACTACGTAGACAACCTCATCCCCTAACGTTTATTCAACTATGTTTGACCATAAGCATACACAGATTGTTGTCGACGACGACAAACAAACATACGTGCAAGACAATACAGCGTTCTCTCCACCTTGTCCGCCCTACGTCACTTTATGGTATTGTCACATTCACGACTATAGCACAGAAGTTGAACTAAGGTTTGAGCCCGATTCAAGGGAAGCGAAGATCGAGAGAATTTATGTGGCTAACCAGATGGATTATGATTGATTTTGTGAGGGGACCATTTTTGTGTGTGGCCTGGTACGAGTGTACCATTTGTTCTATGGTTACCCCAGCACTGAAGCATAATCGTGAACAAGGACGCGCAAAAGTCGTTATGAGAACGAAGGACTGTAGTATTGTGAAATATGCGTACCTGATCGCAATACACGTTAATCGAACCGACGTTGGTGGCGCCGACAGCGGCGAACGAGAAGAACCCGTGGTGCCATCTACCGAAGTACACGGCTCTCTCGTTGAGGCTGAACAGTCCGCGCAGGCGCTTTGCCACCGACGGGTTTACGCTGAACAGATTGCCTGCAAAGTGAATTTCTGCTACAGTGTGTGCGATTTTAGAGTACCACCACAGGCGTCTCAACCAGAAAACATACGCTCACGTGTCAGTAGACTATACCGTAGATCCACAGCATATATATAAAAACAAAGCAGAAAGCCTGCTATTCTGTGCCAGGTCAACGAAGTCAATTTATAGCAAATGATAACGCTTTGACTTTCAGGCAATCACAATACATCGTCCTGTATTCATCAGATTGTAGCGACTAGTACAAACTCTATTCGTCACAGAGCTCATGGGAACGTCGGTGCAAGACAACTTGCACTGTTCATGGCTGCAAATGCCACATGTGTAAAATGGTTATATACTGTGAATCATGGTGATACCCACTAACAATGACCGTGAATTTGACACCTGTGACAGATTAGTGCAGCTTTGTCAATAGGAATTATGTGTCAAGCAGACCATTAAAATCATTGACTAGTTCATACAATACGCACGCACGCACGCACGCACGCACGCACGCACGCACGCACGCACGCACGCACGCACGCACGCACGCACGCACGCACGCACGCACGCACGCACGCACGCACGCACGCACGCACGCACGCACACACACACACACACACACACACACACACAAACATACATACACACGACCATTAGAACATTGCAGTGCAACATTTAACACAATTACATAATTGCAATGCAACATATAGCATGACGATTAGAACATTGCAGTGCAACATATACCAAGACAATTAGCACATTGTGGTGCAACACCACAGTAAGACACGTGGCATGTCACGAACGTGTACAACATTGTAATGCGACATATCACACGTCACGTATAACCTTGTAGTGCAACAGATCACCTGCCGAGTAGGACATTGCAGTGCCCCAGGTCACATGACAGTGCACCAGGTCACACGACAGTGCACCAGTGCAACACAACACAAAACCGTAGCAGCAAAGCATCATCTGAAAAATAGAACATAACTATAGCGTGTGATTA
Source organism: Lamellibrachia columna (assembly GCA_963662155.1). Classification (NCBI taxonomy): domain Eukaryota; kingdom Metazoa; phylum Annelida; class Polychaeta; order Sabellida; family Siboglinidae; genus Lamellibrachia; species Lamellibrachia columna. Next base: position 26,255,960 of record OY759275.1, on the reverse strand, counting down.
GACACATTCAGAGATGCCAACCCTTCCAATCGATTTACTGTTATCGCGGTGTTATTGGTGTAATTATGTTATAGGTGTTATTGGGACGATGGTGATTCCGGATGACTTGTGTCATTATTTTCTTCAAACTTTCTACGTTATTCATGTTTTTGATCCCGTTTCATGACTATAAACTTGAAATTCATGACCCAATTATATGTCGATACAAATAGTGGCATGTGGTGGTAATAACTATAAACTAAATCTTTCAAAAAAAATGCATACATACATTTTCACAACTAGTAAGCAAAAACCTGACGCTCTTGGTTAGTTTATGTATTATACGCGTAACTGCAAAAATTGGGGTTTCAATTATGTTACGCTTTTGGTCATCATAATTATTATTTGGCTACTAATATCTTAAGTACTGAACACCACATCGATAGCCATCTAGCACACCTCTCCCCGTAAGACTATTTATATACGGGCAGAAATCACCGACTACCACATTTTTTCTTAGACTACTAGTTAGCCCATGTATCACAGCAATCTAATCCAGCTGCATGAAAAAAGTTAGCCCACCGAATATGCTCGCTCCAGTACTAAATATATATATATATATATATATATATATATATATATATATATATATATATATATATATATATATAATGGTCTTTCTTAGTTGCTGACGAATAAACAACCTGCATTCGGTCTGAGTAGAACGAACTACAGAAATGTACAACGAGCATGCAACATATGTTTTAACGTATATACCATAGTTTATATACAAGAACTATTGTAATATCAGATGTGCGTTTAATGTTGTGTTGGTAACGTACGCAACACGTCATAGTCGGTGATACATTAACGGTAACACTATGTCAAATAATAAAAATAAATTAAGTTCTGAAAACCGTATCTGTTTTCCTTTATCGCCAGCAACCATATTAACCGCTATGTATACGTCCTGTATAATGTTTAGTTAACTGAAGCATCTGTCTGCACTTCAACTGACATTGGTTTTCCCCCAAGACGTGGATGCTGCTTATGTTACATGTCTTCAGCGATATTCGTTTCGGCGTTATGTATCCGTAAATCACCTTACGATTTGACGACGAACAAGTTGGCAACATCGAATATCTCGTTCGTAGTTGCGTGTACTCGACCGACCATACGGGGAAGCACTTTTCGCTAGCGACGCCACCGTAGCAGCATGTCGAGCATGAACCATGCTGCCGCGTATCCGGGTCTGGACAATTCAGGTTAGGTAAATAAAACTAAATTGGTAATTCGTCATGTTTATCACAAGGCCGAAATTTTACGGTTGGCATCTCTGCGCATCACATAATGAAAGTTATCTTCAGCAACGCAAACAGAACACTACAGAAGCCTAGATAGCTTGCACACGAACACCACTAAACCGGATAGACTATCTACCTGGAAAGTATCGTCTTGCGTGGACTGTCCAGTCGGTGGGCGCGTGGAACCTATGGTAGTCACCGGGCCCGAGATAAATCGTACAGAAAAACAGCCGATTCTCGCACTTGTGCATCAGCGCGCGCATGTACTGGTCTTCCGGGAGTGACGTCGGGGGACATGACGTCACGTCTTCGAAACTTTCGTCGTAGTTGCGACAGATGTCGCTGCCGGGCGGGCCGAAGAAGGCGCTCAGGTTGTACGTGACCCCCTTGACCTGTTCCAATATCCCGTCGACCACTTCGCCGATGTGCAGGATATGGCCATCGCACGGGCACGTCTGCCGAACAAGAGGGTAGTTCTTGTTTGATTAAGATCGGTAGTTTTGATGGAGCACTGACAAAGAAGTGTGTTTCTTTATCGGGTATATACAAAAAGAAACTACTGTACACGTGTTCTATGTAGATATTAAAACAATAAAAACAACCTTATACGAAAGTAATAGTTAAATATTAAATTAATGATGCTCAAAAAGTGCTGTAGCCGACGGAAAATGGATTATCATTTCAAAATAAAATTGCGCTACAATATTGATATTTAATTATAAAGGTATTTTCATGTCAAAAAGTTGATTCAACAACAATAGTAGGGTAAATAATCAGTACATTGGAGTCTGCTTAACAGAATCACTTCGTGACAAAGCAGTTTTATTCGGTTATGCGTCTGATTCTCTTAAGCGGCGCATACAATTTATACAGCGCGAATAGGAAATGATTCCGTCCCTCGCAGCAATATATTTGATTCTATTAAGCGACGGATTCTGTTAAGCGGAGTCCACTGTATTATCATTTAGCATAATATCGACCACTTACGAGTATATAACTTTCGTCTATTGGTCGAATGCCAGGTCTCAGTTTTCGTCGGAAAAAGTCGCTGAGACTTCGGTATTCCTGAAAAAGGCGATATAAATTGTCAACGGAAACTCGACATACATAATAGAATACCATCGATGCATTTTGTAATGGACGGATTGTTCAATCGCGATAACTAAACACCGCCGATGGTGCCGCCTATAGGATTAAGTGATAAAACCGGAAGGGGGTCCATTGGGTGAGCTCTTTGATTTCTCGCTTATCCGATTCTCGCTCGTCTTCGTGACTTCGCCGAGAAGAGAGTCTGGTCGCAGAGGCGTGGTCTCGTTGTTACCCACTGTCACCACTCCATTTTGTGCAGGCGTTCCCGTGAAGCGCCAGCAGCCAATCAGCGTCATTATCGAGATGCTACACTAAGCATTATTTTGCCGGATTTACTTTTTTCAGTTTGACAGTTGTGTCAATATGATCAAAGTTTAAAATTAATTCGAATTGCATCGTATAAACTGATAAAATTTAACTCTTATTTTATGACGTACCAATGCCTAGATAACATCGTAATTAGCTAATTATGTATGCGCCCTGAATCTGGGTGCATACGTAATTTCCGCCACAGAGAAAAGTACACATTGTATCCACGCGAAAATGTGTGCGACAAACGGTGGCGCCACAGCACGGAGCCTGAATAAACAGAGACTTCAGAAATCCTTGTTCCTTTCCGTCATGTTGGTGGTCCTTAACGTTCGGATGCATCCATAACTTTGGCCTCGTGCGATGACAGACATAGGAATATTCTGCCGATATATGTTGCCATATGCATCCACTGACGACGACGCAAATCTGTGCCATATCTTGCCAGCGCATACCGTATTTGGGTATTGCCTCCCAACGAGATATTTCTATAAAGTATGATGTGTCAGATTTCTTACTTGCCATGGCAAATAATATACTAAAATGGTATGCTTTTCAGTTGTCATTTTACGCCTCCCTGTCCATATGCTTCTATATAGTCGACAAAGTAGAGTTATCCAGGCGAACTTTGTAAAGTTTCTCTCCGAAACTGCCAGTTTTTGGTGCTAAGTCGTCCTTGGACAGGGGAACCAACGTGACTTGTGTCTTGGTAGTTTCTTGACGTTGCCTCATTTGTCATCATAAAACGAAGCTCTTCGAATTCAGTACTGACGCTCTTGCTAATATCTGGGAACAATATATGTGGAGTTAGAGAAACTACACCATATCACATTATAATGCAGTATGTACATACGGGGTGTAATTCGAATTGGTTTCGATTTCCCTCCCTCCCTTTCCTCGTAGTCCATTACCTGTGCCTAGTTTTTGATTCAATTCTGAATTCAGCCTAAGCATAACATCACTCCCTACCACTGTAATAAACAGTGAATAGCATAATTATGATTAATTGCACATTTTACATTTTCATGCATTGATTTGTTAGATCCAGTAAAATATCAGTTCTGTCAAACATGCTTTGATGTTGGCGAGGTCTCTCTACACTGGCAACTATCATAATATTATGCCACTGATCATTGCATAGCAACTTTTATCCTGACGATAGAAGAAACGTCTCGTGTGCTGTATGTACTTTAAAAGTAATTATATTATTATAATAATACTAAAACTTCTGTAGCGCCTATGTCCTCAGGAACCTGAGTTCAACGGCGCACCAAACCAGAATCATTAAGCATTTCCGTGAACAGGGACGCGCAAGTCATTATCAGAACAAGGGACCACCAAAGAGTTATGGCGGATATGCAATTTGGAAGAAATATGTCTTTTTTTCGGAAGGTAGCTATTGTTTCAGCCGATTTTAAAGTGATGAGTTCAATCCAGACCCTAGCCACAGCTACAGCGAAAGCATGTTTATCCGCTAACTTCTCGTAAACAATATCGTCACGGTTCATGCATGGCGTCGTGCCGCCATATTGTTTTCATTTCCAATAAATCATACTTAGGACGATAAAATCGTTCGAGCCACGTCTCTTGCGTCCCCACTAGTCGCACACCCGCCGTTTGTAGCCCTGCTGGTGGGGCGAAGTGGCGGGCATCATGGTGCCTGCAAAGTGGAGCTTTATCGCGAACATAACCTAGTTCATCATCGCACAGTGTTCTCCAACTCGGAACAAAACAAAATGGCGCTATATGTGTTGTCCCGTTGATTCGCCAGGTGCGCTGTTGCGCTGATATTTTGATTGTCCGCTAATGGCGCTAGTGCACCCGGTTAAGACATAAAACTGAACTCGTCAGCGGAGACGCACACACACAGCGCCTGTTTGACTGATATACATGGGTCTAGGATCACCCAAGAGAAATTCCAGGATTCTATCTGGGTTCTTCTGGGTAAACCCCTGCCAGCATGGAATGTTTCGATGGCGCCAAAGTAGTTGGCCGCATTCGAAACATTCAAGATGGCGCAAAGTGAATAAAAACCGTCATGGAGAACACTGGATACATGTTACACAGACATGACAAATAAATGACAACAGCACAACAGCAGCACAAAATGATTTCGTACTCATGAGCAGCTTGATTTTTTTTGGACACGCACGCACGCACGCACGCACGCACCCACCCACCCACCCCCCCCACACCCACACCCACACCCACACCCACACACACACACACACACACACACACACACACACACACACACACACACACACACACACACACACACACACACACACACACACACACACACACACACACACACACACACACACACACACACACTACTTCTTCGAATATTTAGACCGACTCTCTTGGTCTACGTCGGGGGAGCGACGTCGCTACGGGAAGGTCACATGTGACACAAGTCGGAGAAGAGCTGCTTCTCCGTTCCTTTTCCAACTTGCGTCACGTGATCGTGTGACACGCCCGTAGCTGCACCAGCCCGCCAAAATGAAGGCCGATACGGATATTTGAGTTTCCTGAGAGATGGTGGTTCTCTCGATTATTAAATAAGACGTTCATGTAAGGAAAACAATTCGCATAACATTTCATGCTGTTTTGATACGATAGGAGATATGACCTGACAACCTACCTTCGTATGTTAGATGTTTAGGCAAGAACACCTTTAGGAGCAAAAACAGTATGAAGTAAAACCATATCTTACTACATTTGATATCTCAATCGTAATGCTCAGACATATCACATACATCACGTGATTATTTTTCGGTTGTTGATTCCACTGAAACGGTGCAAATATGTCACTACTGGGACACCCACTGGAACGGGCAGTATTGTTGTCCCAGTAAGTGAAATCAACGCCCAGCTGCAAGTTAGTAGCAGTGTATTGTTCGACATTCATATTAGCCATTTTTATTTACTCAGTCAGGTTATTGTGTATACACATGTAAAGGAGACATCTAGAAAACCACGGAACCTTGACGACTGCTCACTATTGTCAACACTGCGGGTTTATAATTATCAGATCACTCATCCCAATATAATACTGCAATTATATGTATAATTACTGGCGAAAATAACCCAACTAAAATGGGCAAATGGTAATTATTGAATTGATTTGAAGAGCAGTGTGTTGCAAACGAATTCCTTAAGGTACACATTATGTTACCATAACATAATGTTACAAACTTCATCTACCATAACGTATTGACCGCCCAAATGTGTTTAACGAACCACAATTTTTAATATAATTTGACCTTTTTGCGTTTAATTTGAATATTTCGCCCCGAATATCACGTTCATTAAAACACATTCAGACGGTCAATATATTTAGCATACGATATTATTATAAAAATCAGACGTCGGTCTTTAAATATGTTCCGAAATATTATAGTGACGTTCCGGCAACATGTTGACAACTTACCTTCAGATTAGTAATGGCTGCTTCGTCAACTCGACAGCGGAACAGCCATACGTATAAACCAATCAGCGTTGGCCGAAGAGACGTTGGCAGTTCTATCTGACTCACCCACCCCCAGCAGCGTGATACCACCTTTAGCGGCAACTGGCGGTAAAGCGCCCACTGGAAAGAAACGCAAAACCATTATAAAAGCAGAATCGATAAACGTTGTTTATACTGTATTCGGTTTAAAGCACGCTCATAGTCACCAACCTTGAGAGGTGCACAAGACAGGTAACTGAAATCCGTACGATCACAAACGAACCCGTATGATCATTTACTTCCGCTGATTTGTCGTACATACTCAAAAGGAGCTCGCCGCACGAACTGGATATATTGTTTGGATCCCATAACTCTTCGGATATGTTTTGCACTGTGGTTTGTTATTCGAATGTCTTGTTCAAAACGCACAAAGGTGACAAAACCGTAAGGATTGTCTTCTACGACCGTCAAATCTTACGGGTAAACCGTAAAGCCGGGTTTACACTAGGCGATATCGTCGTCGTAACGATCAGACGACTACGCCATTCAAAATACGCGATGCGTAACGGCGACCAGCTTATTGGTTAAACGTTGTGTTTTCTCTTATAACTTTAAATATAGTGCAATTCATTTTAATAAATATAGCAACTGCACTGTAATAATTCAAACAATAGATCATTATAATAAGCGTTACAATGATAGTCACGCCTCTGCGCACCGCTCTATATTTGTCAAGAGTAACAGATCGCCTAAACGAAAATCCACACCCATCATCTATGAGACAGTTGAGAATTTTCATTATATGTCTAGGTTTTATTGGGCAGCGTCATCTTCGTAGATGTCTAGTAGAGTTGGCGTGATCTTTGGACCCGCTCTCTCCTCTCTGCACGCGACTCCCTCAAAACTCTTCTTTTCTTCTGAATCACCAATTGAATGTCCAGGCCTGTGGAACTTTCCAATTCCAGTGGAACTTATTAAATATAGCACACGTCACTGTCTGGCGTTGTCATCTGTTATCGATAATTCAGTCACTGTACCAGTGGGACACTTTGCCGGTGCGTCTCGTGTCTTTATCAGGCACTATCTAAGTGCGTTCAAACCGGAGCCTGGATACAAACCGTACTTTTTATTGTGACGAATATGATTTGGTAACCAATGGCACTGACTCTCAATGTAAATCAAATAAGAATGCACGGTACACCGTACACTGTACACCGTACACTGTACACCGTATACTGTACACCGTACACTGTACACCGTTCACGGTACACTATTAGAATCTTATTTTTGCTATTCAAACAAACATAACATAATATATGGCATCAATTATACACGCTAATCTAAATTCCTCAGATTGTTGGAGTATTGCAGGGGGAGGTTATAACGTCTAATAGAGGTGTGCTAGTCATGTTGTTGTTGTTGTTGTTGTTGTTGTTGGAGTATTGCAGGGGAGGTTATAACGTCTAATAGAGGTGTGCTAGTCATGTTGTTGTTGTTGTTGTTGTTGGAGTATTGCAGGGGGAGGTTATAACGTCTAATAGAGGTGTGCTAGTCATGTTGTTGTTGTTGTTGTTGTTGTTGGAGTATTGCAGGGGGAGGTTATAACGTCTAATAGAGGTGTGCTAGTCATGTTGTTGTTGTTGTTGTTGTTGTTGGAGTATTGCAGGGGGAGGTTATAAGGTCTAATAGAGGTGTGCTAGTCATGTTGTTGTTGTTGTTGGAGTATTGCAGGGGGAGGTTATAACGTCTAATAGAGGTGTGCTAGTCATGTTGTTGTTGTTGTTGTTGTTGTTGGAGTATTGCAGGGGGAGGTTATAACGTCTAATAGAGGTGTGCTAGTCATGTTGTTGTTGTTGTTTTTGTTGGAGTATTGCAGGGGGAGGTTATAACGTCTAATAGAGGTGTGCTAGTCATGTTGTTGTTGTTGTTGTTGTTGTTGTTGGAGTATTGCAGGGGGAGGTTATAACGTCTAATAGAGGTGTGCTAGTCATGTTGTTGTTGTTGTTGTTGGAGTATTGTAGGGGGAGGTTATAACTTCTAATAGAGGTGTGCTAGTCATGTTGTTGTTGTTGTTGTTGTTGTTGTTGTTGTTGTTGTTGGAGTATTGCAGGGGGAGGTTATAACGTCTAATAGAGGTGTGCTAGTCATGCACAGCATAAATGATAATAATGTCATTTATAGAAACAATGAACAGCGGAAATTAAAAGTAAAACAAGCACTTTGCTTGAAGAGCAGAAATTCCACGCACAAGTGTCACCTCAAGTATACACTTATTGCGATTCCTATTTTCTTATCACACTTTGATCTACATTAGACTAAGTGATAGAAAGTATTTCGTCGGTACACAATCGTTAGCCGATGGTAGACAAAGAGAATCCCGGTTTGTCCAGACGTTTGGTGGCGGCCTACGCCAGGACCTGGCAGTGCAGTTCAACCTCGTCGTTGTTATACGAGAGGTGGCGCCACCGTACAGCTCATCTTGGTTATAGCATGTTATGTGTGATCGGGGTGTAAACACAAAGCCCTCATCATATGTTCTGAAGGTGCACATGTAATACCACAAATTAAAGACTAATAAATAAATTAATTAATTAATAAATAAACAAACATATTAGACCTGAAAACTCCAATGCATTGAAAACAGTGGCGTATCTACGATCTCACAAAGGGGAGGCCAATGGGGGGGGGGAGCTAGCTTAGTCCCCCATTAGTTTGCCATGCTAACGTGTAATGGCACTCGTTACATACAGACATAACTAACGCATATTATTCGCCAGCTTTGTCTGTTTTCTGCAGTGATAAGTAGGGTCAGCCAACTGTGCTTGCTCCATTCCTGTATTATTGTCCAGCCAGTTTGTCCTCTGGTGGCCCCGTCTTTTCTCGCCCTCCAGGGTGCCTTGCAGGGTCAGAGTGGTTTTTGAAATGGTGTCGTATCGGGTGATGCGGCCAAGCCAGGAGAGCTTTCATCGTTTCACCGGTGACAACAAGAGTTCTTGCATTCCAGCAAGGGAGTCCACTTGCTGTTTTACGCAGTATTCGTTCGTTTTATATTCGATGAAAGAAATTGGGAGGAGTCTCTTAAATCATTTCATTTCAAATGACTGTAGGGCCTATGCGTCTCTGTGTCTCTGCTGTCAGAGTCCAGCTCTCCGTATACAGCAACACGAAGCATGATGTAACACATCCTAATTTACGTGTCCTTATTCACAACAAAGCATGCGACGCACTGGTGTTAATTATGCATTCAGTAATTACGACTAATCGGGAACTGGCCGGCTTAATGGACTTGGTGTTATTGACAAACATGCAACGATAATGCAGTTTGACTAACTAAACTCACTCAGTCCTGCATTCCAGAGGTGCTGCACATTGTTACTTGCACGACGTTCGTAGCCAGGACTTCCAACAACGAAACAATTGACCTTTTGTACAGAGGGGACCCCCACGCCCCAAGTTAACTGTAGTTGTAGTAGGACGATACTCTCTCAACCACCCTTAGATACGGGCCTGATTGCATACATTATGCACTGTTGACATCGCCTGACGCTAAAATCTTGAACGCTGCTCATATTACAATTACTTCTTGAAAGACGCTTATAATTCAAAGTATTTCTACTTGAACGTCTCTTATAATTAAAAAGTATTTCTTCTTGAACGCCTCTTATAATTAAAAAGTATTTCTTCTTGAACGTCTCTTATAATTAAAAAGTATTTCTTCTTGAACGCCTCTTATAATTAAAAAGTATTTCTTCTTGAACGCCTCTTATAATTAAAAGTATTTCTACTTGAACGCCTCTTGGAATTAAAAGTATTTCTACTTGAACGCCCGTTATAATTAAAAGTATTTCTTCTTGAACGCCTCTTGTAATTAAAAGTATTTCTTCTTGAACGCCTCTCGTAATTAAAAAGTAATTCTTCTTGAACGTCTCTTATAATTAAAAAGTATTTCTTCTTGGGAGACGCTAATAATTAAATTCGTTTTTCTTGAAGGCCGCTTATAAATCAGTAAATGTATTTGTTATTAACGACGCTTATAAACATTTCTTATAAAACGGTGTTTATGATGAAAAGTAGTTCTTCTTGAACGCAGCGTATAATGGGTCTTTCTCCTTGATTATTTAGACACGTCTGGTGTACTGCTTAATTATAATGAGCGAAGCGCTGGGTCGAAACCTGTTTACCATAATTAAACGACGGCTTCCATTGTGCGGACGAGTGAAACCACGCACACCACTAACGATGTCGTAACCAAGCGTCGTGAAATGTGATGGGTGTCAACTATATTGGCTTGTTTATGGAGGGTACGACTCGCGACCCAGTTCGACGAGTAGGCTTGCTACGCATTCGAGTACGTTGCACCCGTTTAGGAAGTGGTTCCCTTTCATGGGGTAACATACCATTTTGGGCAAAAGACGTAGGCCCCTACACTCTACGGAGCTTGCGGTTGTAAAGTTGATCAGTGGGAATTAATGACGACGCCATTTTACATATCAAAAATACCATCGGCGTATTTAAGGGGGGAGCAGGGGGCGGCATTTGCTCTCTGGGCAGAGCAGAACTGGTGTGTTATCGGGACCCTCTGTGGCCCTCATTTGCACGTGGTCACATGTTATACCATCGCCCAATGAAAGATCTTCGATACGCCGCTGAGCTAATGCATGCGAACCATTAAGGGATTCGAACCACTGACCTATATAATATCATATTATATAGGTCAGTGATTCGAACTTGTGACACCCCAAGAAATCACGCAACATGTGAACGGCAAATGAGAAGCCACCGAAGCGCCACCGAAGCGCCACAGGCAACCGATAGGCCCGTATCACTTGAACATTGACGCGTTTGTTTTGTTTGTGAACAAATACTGGTACGCGCAATATTTAATCAGACACCGTTGCACTGTATACAATAGCACTGATTTGCTGGCTAGATGCAAAGATAATGCTACCTTTGCTGTTAGCCAACAAGCAATTCTTTCACAGTCAATTGTGAACTTAACTATCGACAAACTGATAGCATCGCATACATTGAAGCCGATTCACTGTACACGTGACGCGTGCACATGTACGACCACAGCCGATTGCATTTGTTTAGTCTGGCAAAAACAGTAACAACAACAGTCGCATTCGAGACAGGCGTAGGCGCAGAGGCACGCACGCACGCACGCACGCACGCACGCACGCACGCACGCACGCACGCACGCACGCACGCACGCACGCACGCACGCACGCACGCACGCACGCATATATACGCATGAAGGAAGTCTACAGAAGGTAGCCACTGGCCAGACATGACCCAGGGGTGACAGATATGCTTTGTCCGAGTTGCCGCGCTAATTAGTATCAGACATAACTGCTGTGAGGAATGTTGGTCATGAATGGGCAATTTCACTGTACAAAGAATGCGTGGGAAATTTCCGTTACTTTTTTGCATGACTCATACGATCGCTGTCAAGCTGTCTGTTACAATTCAAAGTACTGGACGAAGCTTACAGTTTGTTTTATATTTCGTTCTGAATGCCGCTTACAATTCAAAGTAGTTCTCCTTGGACGACACAAAAAACTATGTGTATTTCTTATTGAACGACGCTTATAATTCAAAGTAGTTGTACTTGAATGACGTTTACAACGAAAAGTATTTCTTCTTGAACTATGCTTATAATTCGAAATATTTCGACCCTTATAGTTCAAAGTATTTTTTTCTTGAACGACGCATGTAATTAAAAGTACTTCTTGAACGACACTTATAACTAAAAGTACTTTTTTCTAGAGTGACGCTTACAATTAAAACTATTTCTTCTTGGATGATATTTATAATTAACTTAACTTCTTCGTGAACTATCCTTATAAGTCAAAGCATTTCTTCTTGAACTTTTCCTATAATTAGTGTTTCTTCTTGAACAACTCTTACTAAATGCATTTCACCTTAAATAACGGACGAAGACGAGGCTTATAATTAAATTAGTTCTTCTTGAACAACGCTTATAATTAAAAGTATTTCTTCTTGAACTACGCTTATGAATGAAAGTATTTCTTCTTGAAATACGTTTATAATCCAAAGTAATTCTTCCTGGACGAGGCTTATATTTTAACGTGTTTCGTCTTGAACAACGCTTATAATTAAACGTATTTATTCTTGAACGACGCTTATGACTGAAAGTATTTCTTCTTGAATTATGTTTATAGTCCAAAGTAATTTTCTGGGAGGAGGCTTATAATTAAACGTATTTCTTCTTGAACGACGCTTATAATTAAAAATATTTATTCTTGAAAGACGCTTATGATTAAAAGTATTTCTTCTTGAAATACGTTCATAGTCCAAAGTAATTCTTCCTGGACGAGGCTTATAATTAAAAAGTATTTCTACTAGAACGAAGCTTATTATTAAATGCATTTCATTTTGAAAGACGCCTATAACTAAAAGTGTTTATTCCTGAACGACGCTTATAATCAAAAGTATTGCTTCTTGAATGACGCCGTCAACAACGAAGTATCCGGCGACATCATTGGTGGATTCGTATATCAATAAAAAATTAACATTTCTGTTTTGAAAGAGGTTCACAAATTGCGAACAGCGTGCATGTCGTATCGTATTCAACCACCTGTTGAATGTTTCATCGGGCGACCGTCAAGTAGACAGACGATGCGAGCGCATTCTCAGCGGGGAGACATGGGGACGAATAGAACAGAGCCCGGAGCGGCTGACAAAGATGATATCATTATAGTACATTTAGGCAAACACGAAAGAGAACGTCATTTTATGCTATAACGCAGTAATTAAAAGTTTTAACAATACCATTGCAGTGCACGGTGGATTAAGAGGGCGTCGTAGTTTTGGTGACGTAATTTAAGCGACGTAATATAAAAGCCATACTTATGGCGTGTCGGAATGTATCACCGGAACAAACAGAATATTTCTCTTGGAAGTGGCAAATGGAACAGACCATATAGGGATTTCAGAAGTAATGTAATGAATTTAGGCATACGTTGGAGTACGTAGGCAGTTCAAGCTTCGATCTCTGGCTAGACAAATCGACTATCGTCTATGACCTGTACCTGCGATCTACTATATGACTCTATCACTAATTGCGGTAATGATTAGTGGCTATTGTGTTGGCTTGGATGCGACCAAGCTGACCGCTGTTTGGGCGTTAGCCTGCTAGCCACTGCGACGTGAATTCTAACTGCTAGTAGGGTTTGGTGTAGGTCTGACCCTCTGCACATAACCATGTTTTATTCGGTACGAACAAAGATAGTATAGTCGTACCTGTAAGATATACCCATATGTGTGATGTTGGTATTTCTAGCGAAGAAAAACGGGTAGACATTAAATACAAGGTTGTACTTCGCATTTCTACCATGGAAACCATTTTGGGAAATATAATATTGACGTGCTTTATGCAGACATGTGTCTGTATCTGTTGTATTGACGTTAGCGTGTTTTATTGCGAGGCTTTACACCTGGACATTTAAAGAAATGATTGTAGATCTATTCGCCTCCATTCGACTATACAGTTTCGTTGACAATCGCCTAGCATTACTTAGAAAGAATAGGACATAAAATATAAAACATCCGCATACAGAACCGAATTTCAAAACACATGCTTTGAAAACGACTTTCCACATGGAGCGGACGGCTGAACATGAATCGATGTTTGCTGTGGCGAGTGCATACGTCCTGGGGCTGGACTCATTGAATTTGACAACCTGTCTGCTTGTGCGTTCACGATATTCTGCATCAATTAATGCCCTCAGACTGCATATCAATCGCCAGCTAAATGGGAAATACGTAGCGATGCGTATAAACATGGCTGTTGCGTTGAATACCTAGGTCGAATACCATTGCCAATGGCATTGTATTGATGGTTGTTCTAGTGACATTGTTCATGTCGAGTCTGGTATTGGCCTACAGCACCGAGAAGAGACGTATTCTAAGTACCGAATACTACACGACAGCACCGAGCAGAGACGTATTCTAAGTACCGAATACTACACGACAGCACCGAGAAGAGACGTATTCTAAGTACCGAATACTACACGACATTGGTGATATCAACGACCTTCGACAGCCAACAGCTGAATCAGCGGACACCCTAACCTTCAACAAAATACCATAGATAATGTCTGGATGCCGGACATAAAATTTAAATTCTATAAACCGCAACCAATATGCCCAATACACAGGTCACATTCTCTCAACAATAAACGGTGAGGAACGATGAAGGGCCACCACAAGGCTAACAGCCTTATCTGGGGAACGAGATGATCAAGACAAGTTTATGTAATCAAACCAATGTCAGGCATCGTCACCGGGGTCGTACCCCGGCCCTAGCCTAGGCCGAGGCTGTGGCGACGATAGTCTCTTTCGAAAACAACGCAGCAAACATAATTAACAACCGGTGTCGTATACGTAATGTCGCCTTACCGTTAGCGTCGATATGATCAACTGCATCGTCCACAACAGTTTCCAAGCCGTGTGTATTCGGTGGACCTCTCCTGCGAACATGTTGGACTGCGAGCGAGCCGGCAGACCACGGCTGTTCAACTCTGGCGACTATTTCTATAGTATTACTCAACGGCGAGTAACCGACTACTTCAAGCCGGTCGCTGTACCATTCCGTTGTCCTCGACGCCGTCGCGCCACACCGTAAATCACCGAATAGAAGCCGCGAGGTCGCCAATACGACCGCAGAAATCGTTTGATCGGCTGCCCGTCTGTTTCGGTGTTCGTGAATTGGCTGTCCACCAATTTAAAATGTGTTCCTTGCCTAGTGCTGGGATTGTGGTCGAAATGCGGCGCGTTATGAATGCCCAATTTATTATTATTATTATGCGTGCGTGCGAGTGAGTTTGCACTTATAGTGTGATGCGTGCGTGAGTATGTGCGTCCGTTCGTGCGTGCGTGCGTGCGTGCGTGCGTGCGTGCGTGCGTGCGCACATTTTTTTTTACAGATTTTGACAGCACGATTTTAATACGGGCAAAAAGTGGGTTTCCATGGTCAACACAGGCGGATCTCTCATTAATTGTTGTTAGGAATCATTTTGTTAATATAAAACACATTTTATTTACTGCATCAAAGAGATATTCTTAACAAGTTAACAATAGCGCATTTAGGGGCAACAACCTACTACCTGTTCCACGCCATGATGTGGAACGGCATGGTTGACGGGGTTTCTCCGTGACGGGGTTTCTCCGAGACGGCACCGCGCTTTTGGAACAATCCGCCGATATATATCCGTGTCGTTGACTCATTCGAATTGTTTAAGTCTCAACTTAAGACACATCTTTTTAAGACAGCATTTGAAAATTATTTATAGAATGATGTCTTACAAATGTTGTATTTTAAGCGCCTCTGAGCAGGTTTTATATCCGGATATATGGCGCTATACAAATATCCGGATATATGGCGCTATACAAATATCCGGATATATGGCGCTATACAAATATAAGTTGTTATTATTAGGCCATGTCCCCTTTGGCTTAATTTATTTCTCCAATTTTCTTCCGTTGCGTCACTACTAGCATGGAAAAATAATGGGTAGCTAAATGTATACTCCTTGCGGCCTCCCCCTCCCCCTCCCCTCCCCCTCCCCCTCCCCCTGCCCTGAGATCCTAAGCACGTCACTGCTAGTTAACACATTCCTGATGTACTCACCGACAGCAACTCAATGGCACGTGAAAGTTAAAGTAACAAACTTTGTAGACCACTCGACCACCGCGTGAAGTAGTTTTATTATAGCGTTGGAGCACCAGTTGCCTGCTCTGTTTCTGACCGCTCTACATATACCAATCAGAAGCGGATCCAGGGGTTATTGGGGTCTCAAGACCCCCATAGGCCTTGGAAGGGGGTCTTAGACCCTCTGTCTATGACGAATATTATGATGAAGGACAAAATAGGGTGTATAGACTCTATATAAAATAACACAATTATTTACTATAATAGTATATATTAAAACTACTGACAATGTGTTAGGTGTTAGCTGTGTCAATCCTGAAAATAAATTTCCAGTTGAATCTTTGTAACAGGTTGGTTTTGTTTGCTGTTTTCGCGCATCTTTTTACCAACGCGCGAGCGCTATGCCACCGCTGAGAGAATCGAAATCTGAAAGTCATGCTTCCATATAAGCAGAGGAAACTGTCTGATGTTTCACACACGACACGCAAAGGTGAGAACAGAGACATGTCTTACCAGTTACCTTAATTGAAATGCGCTTGTATTAACACTCGGCTATCAAATATCATATTTGCTTGGTGCTCCTCAGACTCAGTTGTTGATCATAAATGCGTTGCATCTGGTTCCCGCTGTAATCAAGGTTGTTCCAAGGGTGCAAGTCATTGACAATGTGCAAGTATTTGCTGCCGAGTACAAAGACGACCTACCCATTCCACAGAATTTGCGAGCCGAATTACACTGTTGGCTGACTAGATGGGAAGCGGAAACAGACTGTGATGTTCCCAAAGATGCAGCAGCGTCACTCAAGGCTGTAGATAACGCATTCTTCCCAAATATACACACGTGTCTGAAATTGGTGTGTACATTCGGTGTCACCAGCGCAGAACGTGAGAGAACAATCAGTGCCCTTCGTCGTCTTGAGACCTACATGCGCAGCACCATGACAGAGGACCGCATAAATGGACTTGCTATGTTACACGTCCATTACGGTGTTGAGGTGGACATAGATGCAATCATCAATCAGTTTGCGCGATTACATCCACGCCGTATGTTGAGGTGGACATAGATGCAATCATCAATCAGTTTGCGCGATTACATCCACGCCGTATGTTGAGGTGGACATAGATGCAATCATCAATCAGTTTGCGCGATTACATCCACGCCGTATGTTGAGGTGGACATAGATGCAATCATCAATCAGTTTGCGCGATTACATCCACGCCGTATGTTGAGGTGGACATAGATGCAATCATCAATCAGTTTGCGCGATTACATCCACGCCGTATGTTGAGGTGGACATAGATGCAATCATCAATCAGTTTGCGCGATTACATCCACGCCGTATGTTGAGGTGGACATAGATGCAATCATCAATCAGTTTACGCGATTACATCCACGCCGTATGTTGAGGTGGACATAGATGCAATCATCAATCAGTTTACGCGATTACATCCACGCCGTATGTTGAGGTGGACATAGATGCAATCATCAATCAGTTTGCGCGATTACATCCACGCCGTATGTTGAGGTGGACATAGATGCAATCATCAATCAGTTTGTGCGATTACATCCACGCCGTATGTTGAGGTGGACATAGATGCAATCATCAATCAGTTTACGCGATTACATCCACGCCGTATGTTGAGGTGGACATAGATGCAATCATCAATCAGTTTGTGCGATTACATCCACGCCGTATGTTGAGGTGGACATAGATGCAATCATCAATCAGTTTGTGCGATTACATCCACGCCGTATGTTGAGGTGGACATAGATGCAATCATCAATCAGTTTGTGCGATTACATCCACGCCGTATGTTGAGGTGGACATAGATGCAATCATCAATCAGTTTGTGCGATTACATCCACGCCGTATGTTGAGGTGGACATAGATGCAATCATCAATCAGTTTGTGCGATTACATCCACGCCGTATGGAGTTCATAAACATTCTCCAGGGAGAATCATTGTTCACACGTCTGTTTTCCTTCAACGGACAATCAGCGGAAGTCGAACATAACAGGGATGCTGTTCCATATTTGGAACTAGTACATACACGGTTAAGTGTCTCAAATCAACGCTAAGTTAAATGTCACAACATTCTACATAATATAATGTAACATTACGGATTTTTTTTATCTACCGACTGACGCCAAATTACTGTTAGGTTTTATTTAGAAACACCGTAACACTTTAATTTTGGTCTTGTCACCGACCTAGCCTTTTCGTCAAATTCCACAATTTTGTTTTCAAGAAAATCAATATGGAAGATGCCTCCGTCGCCCGAACAACCGGATCCTGTTTTCGTACATGAGGGATCCTTCCGTAGCTGACACTTGCACGTGCTGCCAACCAGCAACGAGAAAATAAAATCTGTGCGTCGTGGTCCGCAGCTGTGTTCTTTTTCCTCTTCACATTTATTTGCCAAGGTGCAGACTATCCTTAAAATCACTGGCGCTTTATTCGTCTATAATCAAATCGGAATTAAAATAATGATTTCTCCCTGGGGGCATATCATTATTTGCCGATGTTGTGACGCAGAGCCCTTGATAAATATCTATCAACGGTTCTATTGTGATGGCTCATGCAGCGCCACCTATCTACGAATATCGAAGTATCTTTACAAGAATCTTTCGTGTCACGTATAAATGATACTTCAGAATTTGTACAACCTATGTGCGTAAAATGCTACAACATTTAATTTAATTCACTTTAATAAGTTAAGTACCTACTCGAACTGCCCGTTTAAGCGTGTGTATACGTGTGAGCAACGAAATAGTCAAAATAACCCTGCACGTTTAAACCAAATAGTTTTCATTGCAACTATTTACCATAAGTACAACTAAGCAGAACAAAATTCGTTGACTTAAACTTACGAATGTTGCATTATGCAAGTATAAATAAAAAAGCTGCTTTTGTTTTCACAAAAAATACGCAGACATTTCACAAAGGGCTACTCTTTTATTAAATGCTGTACGGTATTAGTTATTTTTTTCTACCGTCGTTGTTGATGATGATATATGTTGTTGCTAACCATTGGCGGGTCCTTGATGACGTATTCGAGGTAGGTGTGGCTTTGAGTCTATGTCTACGCCTACTTTGCCTTGGTGATACATTTTAGTGGAACAATTCTAAAAATGTAAAAAAAAACTTGCAAAAACCTCGCCACAAACCCATCGGCGTCGCATGTTTCAGCTGTGTTATGTATTTCTGTTATATATATATGCTGTGCCTACTAGGTATATGTGATTGTGCCTGACATATAACTATATTATCACCAACACTTGAAAGCAGACTGTTAGATCTAAGTTAAGACTCTGCTTTAAACTACAATAAAAAAAATAGTTTGGTATATAGGGGCGTGCGTCATGCGATTTTAATTTTTTTGCCTCCCACGCCCCTGAAGGTAGTTATAATTGTTCTTCATTTGATAAATGCGATAAACGTGATTCGTAAATAAAATGAACATTTAAAGGGGCTGCTGCTAAATTATGGCATGTGTGTTTATGTTTGGTTCTGTCCATTACCATTTTAATCTGAAAACGCAGTATGTTGGTATGGAATAATACAAGCGTTTACACGTAAAGATGTCACGCAAATACGTCGGGCCTCGTGTTGTGTAGATATATCAATAAATTGCAAGTGGACTTGAACAGCGGTCGATCGACAGTCGGGCGTTCAAATGCCGGGCTACTGCGGCAGTACATTAGGACGCTTCAGTTAACAAAATGTACAACGCAAGAGGTGAAACCGCAGCTCATAATATAAACATACACAAACAGTCTGCCTTCTTGTAACTTGAAATAACTTATTAGTGTTAACCTTTTGTCGTGGGAATCCGGGGGGGGGGCAAGGGGGCACATGTCCCTGTGGATCTGGATGTTTGTAAAATGTTGGTCTTTTATGGGGAGTATATTGTTTGCTATTTATGTTAAGTAGGTCATCTAGTAGATGTGTTAATTATATACAATTATATAATTATTGTTCAATGAAAGTAGACACATCTTGGTAAGTGTAAAGATTTCTGGTCGAAATCAAACAGCAGAATTGTTTGCCCCTCTGGAAAAAAGCTCGCGGACGCCCCTGCTTTTGTATTTGTGGTTTCTTCCTTGTACATGTTATTATTATTATATCGGAATTTATACAGCGCCCGAATCCAATTAAGATAAAATGTTCTCAGGCGCTTTACATAAAACTGCATAAATTAAATAAAACTATAAAATACACAATTTGCATAAAACTGCATAAATTAAATAAAACCATACATGTAGATTATTTTAAAAGTAGATAGTGTAAAGGAGCTGATTTAAACATGTGTTCTTTTGATGGCGGCACAACGAGCGTAACAGTTTTCCATTTGGAACACTGCAAAAGGATGCATAGAATATTGAAAATCGTACTAAAATCACAATAGTTGGTTACTATGCTATTATGGGCGATATTTGCTGTGACTCAACCACAAGGGTAAATGTAACAGGAATGGTTGAGTAGTGGAACCCGGAAGTGATACAATAGGCCGCTTGGAGGACGTCAGTTGCCTAGGGAATAAAACAATATATAAAACAAACAAAAATAGGTTAGGCTATTTAAATATAATGATTACCATTATTCATCAAGGTATGACATAAATGGTGTGCTTATTTATAGTATATGCTAAAATTGCCCAAAGATTAATGTTGCTGAAAATAGTAGTAATAATGTCATAATATTAATTATATAATATTATTTACATAACCTAATCTGTTTTTTTATCAACGAAAATTTGAATGCATTCACCGTTTGATGTTTTCGAAACTTGGCCGTTTGGAGACGGTCCCCATCTGATCTTTTCCATTCTGTAGCACGCTGGCACAAAGTCAACCTTTGCACCGCCCGATTCTTTTGACAAATAGATCGTCGATTGCGATAATATCGCTTTGTGTAGACAGCACGGGCTGTGAGCCGATTAGCTATACAGCAGGCGCTTTATGTAATAGCAAGCCGCCTTAGAACCTGTTATTATACGCGTGCTATTGGCATTGCTACGAATGCGTGTAGCGATTCTAACGTCTGGTGATATGATCTGTTGTACGACTCCACGATATTTTACCGCAATATCCGGGCAGCTCGGCTAGCCGGTCACTCGTCGGTCACTCGCTGGTCACTCTCTGTTTAAGTACGTAACGCCTTTTGTAGAATGTATGCCTAATGTATGTTCATTTTATTATGTAATAATAGTAACAACAACAACAACAACAACAACAACAATAATAATAATATGATAATTACAGTCAAAAAAGTAACGCAAGTTGGTTTGTTTGTCAAGAAATATTTTATTTGACAAATATGTGTAAATCGTTTTATTTAATTGTTCTGTAATGTAGTGACCCATATCATATCGACGGCTGCAGCAGCAGCAGCAGCAACAGCAGCAGCTCAAACACTTGTTTATCATCGACACCCACAACCGACCAACACAACATCCATCAGTTCACAGTTGTCCTGAATAAAGAATAGAGAGCCACGCCACGTTATCGATTACATACACACTCATACACACTCATACACACTCATACACACTCATACACACTCATACACACTCATACACACTCATACACACTCATACACACTCATACACACTCACACACACTCATACACACTCGTACACGCTCATACACACTCATACGGTCAATGCGAAGCAGAATCCTTGCATTGTTGCCAAATAGGCCTTACACATTACTGAACACTTCTTACACACTTTGTTGCTGCTATCACGTTTGTACAAATAAATATGACGTACAAAAGAAACTTGCGTTTCTTGTTCTTGACTAGTACATGGGAAGGTGGGGCATGTCCGCACGGTTAAGCATGTCCGCACGCTGAAGCATGCCCGCACTCTGAAGCATGTCCGCACGCTGAAGCATGTCCGCACACTGAAGCATGTCCGCACGCTGAAGCATGTCCGCACTCTGAAGCATGTCCGCACTCTGAAGCATGCCCGCACTCTGAAGCATGTCCGCACGCTGAAGCATGTCCGCACGCTGAAGCATGTCCGCACGCTGAAGCATGTCCGCACGCTGAAGCATGTCCGCACGCTGAAGCATGTTCGCACGCTGTAGCATGTCCGCACGTTGAAGTATGTTCGTACATCTCATTGTTGACCAAAGCGCGTAATATTTGGCTTCAAAACCGTGGTCTGCGGTAGCATCTAACTCATACATCTAACACTTGACCCGGCGACTCGTTTGCGTCGGTAAGAAATGATAATTTAAAATGTTGCTTGTGCAGAATCTGATGTAATTTTATACATATATTGATACGTATCTCACACCTACAATAACATATTTATGGAACGTGTGTGATTACTGTTGCCGTTGCACAAATACATTTTTACCGCCATAGACCGCGTGTGCGAGACAATCGATAACATCCTCCAGCCGGTCGTTTGGGGCGTATGAGCACAGGCGTGCCCCATCTCTAGCGACGTTGCATAGATGCAAATAAAGATACTGGTGATTTTGTCTCTGTTGACTGATTAGATGCGATACAGTTGGCGCACCAGATTTTCAATAAAGAGGATCAGGATTCGATCCATCTTGCGATTGTTTCAGTTCAGTTCTCCTGCGTTGTCTCAGTTCACCCAGATGTTTAGACGAGTTCCCCACTATAATGTTGAATCGTTGGTGCGTTCGTTTTAATGTGTTGATACGGAACCGGTCAGCGTGGGCTAATATTTACACTCTTTGAAAACTCTAGTAGGCTTCAAAATAGTTAAACTGTTCACCCTATTAACATGGCGTGCTATAAAAATAGCATGTTTGACATGCCATTGACACTGTACTGGGTACTATGTTAGACTGCACAAACGGTATGTAAACTTCGACTTTTAAGTAGTAAATTGTCGACGTTTGCTGTTTTATAATTGCAGGTATTTCAAGACATCATGGAGTGCACCAAGAAGGCTAATTGCACTACTAGTATGTGGCCAATTGCAGCCATTTATATAATATTAGTCTGTCGTCACAAATCGCGTTGTTTCATAGGAGTGGTATAATCTGACCTGCCACTGCTTGGCCCGAGGAACAGCTGTAGTGCAGTTGACCTATATTTGGACAATGACGTGGCAGTCTGGCCGATCGTTGCAATCAGACGTATTTATGAATGTGGATCAAAGGTTAGCAAACGTCCAACATTGTTACACAACCGTTGACCTGAGCTAACAATGTCATCACCTTAGCAGAAACTCCAAACATCCTCTTGTCCTGCATTGCCAACTATATTGCCGTAATGCAGGACCAATGCATGAGATAATAATTATTATTATACGAATAGCAATAGCACATCGTGGATTCTAAGGTGTACTATGCACACGCACGCACGCACGCACGCACGCACGCACGCACGCACGCACGCACGCACGCACGCACGCACGCACGCACGCACGCACGCACGCACGCACGCACGCACGCACGCACGCACGCACGCACGCACGCACGCACGCACGCACGCACGCACGCACGCACGCACACACACACACACACACACACACACACACACACACAACGCAGTCACGGGCCAACATTTTCTGCCCATAGAGCCATCCAGTTGGCTTTCATCAGGTTTATTAGTGTTAAAATCTGTAGCGTGTGAATAGCTTGAGAAATATGCGCAGTAGGTTTAATAAAATACTGGATATTTGTGTTAACAAATTATGGAAAGAATTTGCTTTTATTGTTAGATTGAGACACTAGCGAAAGTATCAATAGCCTTGTGCCATAGTATATATATATATATATATATATATATATATATATATATATATATATATATATATATATATATATATATATATATATATATATATATATATATATATATATATATATATATATATATATATATATATATATATATATATATATATATATATATATATATATATATATATATAGGCGGGCAACACGCCTTTGCAATTTTTATTCTCCGAATTTCGCTTCGGCCGAACCGAAATTAAGTTACTAGGTTCTCCGCTGATTTCGTCAAAACTAAGTAACACATTTGCACAAACTAACTAGCACGTTGCAGTCGATACTAGATAGGTTTGATTTTTGTGTGCAATGCGTCTGAAACGCGACGGACAAAAAATCGAAGTACGCAGGCAACTTTAATTTCACAAATACAGGGTGACAACAAAAAACGGCACCCATACAATTCAATATAACGTCCATCTTTTTATATCACGTTTGTTTCACGTGTTGCAGGATAAATGTTGACGGCTTTGGATGGATATTTGGATTGTCCTTGAGTTGGTCGATGTTTGAGCGCGTGCTCCAGATGCAGACATACTTGAAATCTACGCGTTTGTTTACGGTCACCTGATCTGCGACCGTTCACTAGACGTCTGTCTGGAGGACAACGTCTACCAAGGACGAATCGAAATCCGTAGATGAATTCAAAACAGGAATAGCTGACAAAATCCTTTCATTTACGGCAGCGTAAATTGTCAAATAAAAAAAAAAAATTGCGTCGAATTCAAGTGTGCATGCACCGTCACTGAATGACAGTAAAGATATCCATCCAAACCTTTCCACTGTGATCGTTCATCATGTGATGCAAGCGTATTGCAAATAACGTCAAATAAAAATAAGGAATTCAGTTGGCTAACGAAGTATGTCCGTCGTAGGCAGTAGAGCAAGTAAAGACGAACTGACAAGTGTTGAAGTTCAGATTTTAAAAGTGTCCCTTTGCACATCCTTTCATTATATACCTCTTTAGTCGTGGATAGAGTAATGGGTTGATACAATGTTGTGTCTCCATCGGAGGTGGAGCGGCATATGGAGAACGCGGATACGTATAAATAACACATCAATTACGGCTAGACGAGAACAGAGACACCAGCAGACTCCGAGACACAAAGAAGACAATTAAATGTTGCAAACTTGTATGCAGCAACGAATAAGCTGCATGTTTTAAAACAAAAACTTTAAGCAGCAGTCGTAAATACATAAATACGTTCGACGAAACAATGCAGTCCACCGCGCACAAACGCACCCTGCTGGTTTATCATGCAACGCAAACGTTGTCTGACTGACCAATGTCCATAGGGAACTATGCAAACACAATGTGGAGTGTTGATAAGCGTACTCATTAAGGAATGTTCCACAAAACATGATGCACTGTTTTTGCACATTGAAATGCCAAAGTTGAGAAATGTGATACGTGTATGATGAAATGTACATAGCATAACGCCACCATCGTATGGACGCACAGTACGATTATTCTCATATTACAGAGAATGTTACTTTGTTTGATATAATAAAGTTGTGCATGAGCATAATAAAATAGTATACCCCCCCCCCCACACACACACACACACACACACACACACACACACACACACACACACACACACACACACACACACACACACACACACACACACACACACACACACACACACACACACACACACACACACACACACACACACACACACACACACACACACACACACACACATAATAACGACCCAAGCAGGCTACCTGTGTTAAATAAACTAACTTAAGTATTTGACTTTTGTAAGCTATGGTATGAGGGGTAATACCCTAGGCTATGATGGATAATAAGTGAAGGGTAGTCTAGAACATATCATCAGGACGACATTTGTTTTTACAAATAAACAGAACTTTGCTGAACAAGGAATAGCCACAGTGATTACGTAAATAATTGTGACTCATCTTTGCTTTTGAATACAGTGAATCGTGTTAACAGTGCAAATTTGAACAAATATGGGGACGTTTTTTTTGTGTAGAAACATTTCTAAGGTTAGAAAATCGATTACATTTTCCGACACCCTCTCGCGTCATTACATAACTAGCTGCGCAAGTTACGTCAAAAAGTATGTACAGTTTGACACCTGTCGGCAAAGTGTTGTAGCTGACGTCAGCTGTTTTTGTAAAACAATAATGCGTAGGCATGGCTGCCTTTCGGAACAAAAGCCAGCAAAAAAACCTGACAATTGTCACGTTCTACATTCATGAAAAAGAAGAGACACATACATTGATAAGATGTAGGTAGAAGTAGTAGTAGTAGTAGTAGTAGTAGTAGTAGTAGTAGTAGTAGTAGTAGTAGTAGTAGTAGTAGTAGTAGTAGTAGTAGTAGTAGTAGTAGTAGTAGTAGTATAGTAGTAGTAGTAGTATAGTAGTAGTAGTAGTAGTAGTAGTAGTAGTAGTAGTAGTAGTAGTAGTAGTAGTAGTAGTAGTAGTAGTGGTAGTTATTTCAAAATTATCTTTGAAATGTATATTTGGATTGTCAGATAAGTTTGGGTATACATGCCACACAATTGCAGTGTCAATCAGTCAGTAAGTCAATTAAAGCGAAACAAAAGTCATGGTCTTGGGGCTATGTACATAAAAATAATAACCACGTGCAACAAAAATCAAGAATATCTCGCCAGTGGTTTACTCAGAATGTGTTATAAAAGTGGGAGAGTCCGGCTATTTATCCGCATGATGGAGGGCTGACCAGCGCAGCTAACACTGACGTCATGCCGCCACAGCTAACACTGATGTCATGCTGCCAAAGCTAACACTGACGTCATTCCGCCACAGCTAACACTGACGTCATTCCGCCACAGCTAACACTGACGTCATGCCGCCACAGCTAACACTGACGTCATGCCGCCACAGCTAACACTGACGTCATTCAGCCACAGCTAACACTGACGTCATGCCGCCAAAGCTAACATTGACGTCATGCCCTCTCAGCGTCTCTCTTTTAAAACGTCCCGACGTGCGATACTTGTAATTTTTTTAAATAAAATAGCCATGTAGGCATACTCATGCGCCCACGTAGTAGATAGCAGAAAAATTCCCATAAATCCCTCCGCCTGTTAAACTCTAAAAAAATGCACTTTCACAGCCAGCAGCTTCTACAAACAAACCTGTGAATACGCCTGCTCAATTGCACTTATGTCACATCATATGAATTGTTTATATTCACATATCACAATTTAATACGCACTACATTCGTGTGAAACAATAAACAGGAAGGTCAACAGTGGTCTTACCCCTGCAGTGATCCGAGCCCGCATCGAATGATGTTACTGAGGCCGAGTACACATGCACGCACACGTACACGTTGTGGCGGCGCATTACGCCAGCAAGTACACATGCACGCACACGTACACGTTGTGGCGGCGCATTACGCCAGCAAGAGCAAGCAATTAGGTTAGTCCTTTGGTGAATCGCCTAGCTGTTCGTTTTTGTAACCCGCCGTTCCTCATGGTTATGATTGCAAAGAATTATCAATTTATTTATTTACTGGAATAACAGTTTACCGTGTAAACACTGTCTGCAGCACTAGTGAATGGGATGTCTGTGTGTGTGATTGGGAAGGAGCATCACGTACGACCATTACGTAATTTTCCAGATGGTAACAGTGACGTATCTTTGATCTCGCAAAGGGGGAGGCCAAGGGGGGGGGGTGCTTATATATAGTCACCCATTAGTCTACCGTGCTACCACGTAGCGGCACAACGGAAAAATACGGGAAAAAATCAAGCCAAAGGGGGCATGCATAACCAAATAAATATGCCACTGCATGGTTAGTCTTAACTTTACAAAATAAAATTTTTTTTTTATTTTATTTATTTTTTTTTTTTTATTTTTTATTTTTTATTTTTTTTTATTTTTTAATCTTGCAACCTATTATATTACTCTCGCTTGTTTTCAACTGTTTTTAGTATTACGATTGTGATATGTAATGTTTAGTTCCGTGTGTGATTGGGTGCATGAGTGTATGTTTGTGCTAACGCCACAACACTACAAATTCCTTGTACTTGCTACTTGGTAATAAAACGTATCTTATCTTATCTTATCTTAAAATTACGTTAATGTTGAAGTTGCTTTCAGGAGTTGCTTACACGGTCACACGTGTTTATTCATGTTCAGCGTTTAGTCATATTCATTCATTCTATATTCGTTGCAATTGCTACACATTTGAAGACATAAATAATAATTATTGTTTGACGTGTTTACCTTATCACTTGTAGGGTAGGGTGGAGCAAGGAGACCCCCGTAAGACGCCCCTCGTATTTCCAGCATTATATACGCTTGCGGTCTCTGGTGGGTGAGTGCAATGCTGCTACAGCTAGTGCATATTCTGTATAGAAGCACATGCATAAGAAATAGACTGTTTGGAAAATCCGCGGTTTATGTCGTCATGCATGGCTGATGTAAATATTGTTTATTAGCAATGTTGTACTGAAACACGCAGATCACGCTTAACATCGTGCACCTGTTTTTTATACTTATCACTAATGTATGCAGTTGCAGCTATTGTTACAAATATAGGTGCTAATTAATGTTAAAATTAAGATATGCATGCCATCATAATGCCTACTGGTGGCAAGACGCCTCCTTGGGGTGCGGGGCAAGACGTATGCATCTTTATTTAGCAATGAAGCATATGTTTCACGTAACTATACTTAATAAAATTGATGTAAACTGGTTCGTGTTTTGTTGCCTTTTTCAAACATTTAAAAACTATTCAAATGTATTTGATAGCCTTCTGCATTTGCATTTAACTTAATCTTAAGCCTTTACGCTTGCATTTAAATACAATCTTGTGTGGGGGCACTTGCATTTGAATAATTTAAAACATCTGCATTTAAATGCACGGAACCCAAGCATGGTCACAATAAATTATTATTTAATTGAAGCAAATTTCTTCTGAGTCTTGATGACAGTGTGCAAATGGTATGCAGTGTAATACATAAGTAGCGAAGTTAGTGCGTGTCAATTTTAAATCTTATGTTATTATAATAAAACTGATGCAGATATGCATTGCTACTGTCAGAAAGGTTGTGTTAATTTACTGAAACGTTTAAGCGGCGTATAAAATGTTTTGATGATACGGTAAAATCAAGTCACATGGTCACATGACATGCTATCATGTGATTGTCATATGACGATGTATGAAACGGAAGACAAAATAATTGGGGCCGCACAAAATTGTTAGCTGAACGAGGATAAGATGTACGCGATGTTCCTTTGGTTCGTGTTTGCTTGCTTGGCGTTCCCCGCAGTCGACGCGGACACACCAGCGAACTGTTCTTATGAAGATATCAAGGGCACCTGGATCTTCCGCGTCGGACAACTAAATAACGATAAAACTGTGAAGTGCACGTCAGTAGGTTGGTACGCCCCTAAAAAAAAAATTTGGCGAAACGTTTTGGACTTACTGTGATATCTTACTTCCCCTGGCATAGATACCAGGTAGAAGGGACCAAAGACACGTAAAAAAGTGGGGTAAAAAAATTGCCCAAGTTTTGAAATGGCAGCAAGAGCTTTTGAACCCTGGTCCCTCGACCAAAAGCCCGACACCCTACCGCACAACTGCCGCGCCCCTCGTGCAAATGCACCCTACATAAAAACCCTCAATAACATTGTTATTACACCTGAATGTTACACTTGAACAAATGTGGAAATGCACTTTGTCCCAGAACGTTGTTGCATCAGTCTGTTTGATGTTTAGCTAACCTAGTTCACTCAATTCTCTAAGTAATCCTACTTGCAATCATACCCAGAAATTTAACAGATTACATTTGTGGTGTACATAATCACTTGGACTACTCGGCCCACGGACAACTCGGCCTGGGACAACTCGGCCCAGTTCGAGACAACTCGGCTCCGATTTTGAGACAACTCGGCCCAGGTGTCGAGACAGCTCGGCCCAATGATAAATGATATGATGGCGCTTAGTTAGAGATAGGTCGGCCCAGGTGTCGAGACAGCTCGGCCCAATGATAAATGATATGATAGTTAGGGCGATAACGGGGAAGTGGAATGTTTTCGTGCCGTAGTTTGAATTACGAACCGACATCACTACACATATAATTTTTTAATTATTACATATCAACTATTGCATGGCTTTGTGAACGTACATTTTACATTTGCTGTGAGAATGTAATTAGACACGACTGCGGTGCACTACCAACGGTGAGAGTAGCCATAGCCTATTATAATGGGAAAGGTTTCCGCACCGCAATAATCCGGCTTTTTTCCTCGGAATTCTAATTTTTACCAGATTCTGTTTGCTAGTTTATGCAAGTAATTTTCTAGTGGTATGATTGGAACTTCTGGGCGCCATCATGGTCGGTTTGATGCAAATAATGTATTATGATTCAGCTATTAAACTGGAAAATACTTTTTATTGCATTTGGCTCATTCCAATTTCTAAAGATCTGAATGAATTATAACAAATAAAAGCGGTAAAGGAGGTCAATATATTCTTCATATGCACCCACTTACATGTTCACACACATGACATGTGCATAGTATTTATTATACATTACGTATGTATTATGTTGTTTCTTTCCTCTTTACCACTGAATTCCGGTTGAGCTTGGCATCGATACTGGGTGTCAACTTCCCCTTCACTACCGTATCCACCACCTGTCACCACTCCCTCTATCCCTCGCTTAGTTTCAGTAGTTCTCGCACTCTGGTCTGATTTTCATGCTGTTTATTATGGAAAGAAATGTATTCTTCGTGTTTATGTTTGTAAA
Source organism: Lamellibrachia columna (assembly GCA_963662155.1). NCBI lineage: Eukaryota > Metazoa > Annelida > Polychaeta > Sabellida > Siboglinidae > Lamellibrachia > Lamellibrachia columna. The sequence goes on along the minus strand of OY759275.1, from coordinate 26,225,605 downwards.
TATACATTACTTGGGTGTTTGGCTTCATTTGATATTTCAAGAAAGGTGTGAATGAAGCATATAGCAGTTTTGGCAACACAATAGAGAAGGAAGGTGTGTGCTCTATCAATCCCGCCGTTGATTGGTCTGTGTCTAGTGTTGACTCCGCCCATGCCCGTCTCCAATTGGCCGTTGATTGATTCAATGCCCATCTTATACAGAACCAGCACTGTATTTGGTTGTTATTTCTATGAAACGCCTGCGTGACTTGACTTAACATTCTTTAAATGTTTTACGTATATTTTACTACACCTAAAGCATGTGTGTTTATATATTTCAATCCATGGCGTGTTTGTGGATGATTTTATATGTAGTTTATTAAATGTATATGGATCCATATTTTACCTTTTGTACTCCGTTGTTGATAATGTACCATATTATATTAGTAGTGGATTAACGATTGTGCATTAGGTGATAAAAGCATGAAACTTGGTAGATATTATGTAGACTAATATATAAGGATCATGTTCAGATTCACTACGAATTTAGCATAACAAAGGCATACTACTAAAATGGCTTACAACTAAGAATTTTTAACAGAACATTACCCTGAACCAATTTCCACATCACACGGGGGAATTTAAACAGGTGTTATATTTCTTGTTAATCAGAGGATCACGCAAGATCTGCTCAGTTCCTAACTTCTATTCAATGCATTCAAAGGCGACTTGGTCGTGGTAGGCCTTCTCGTCATCAAAGTCAAAGGGAAGCCAACTTCAGGTAACTACTGCTGATGTCGGACGCTTTGTTTCAGTGCACGTTGTACAATGCCGTTATTCAAACAAAAAGACCTGCTCAACGAAACAATACAAGAGTATCAAGCCAATAACTACGGCCTCCGCACACTGCTAACACAAACAAATCAAAGGACAAACGACGTGAAACAATCTGCTCAGTAAAACAAAGCAGGAGTAGTGAAGCCAGTTAATATAGCCTTCAAATATTCTTAACACACACAAACCAAAACCAACCAACATACAAGATCAGCTCAATAAAACAATACAAGAGTAGGACGTCAATTACTATGACAAATCAAAGGACAGTGTCATCATTTCAGGGTAATGTAAAAATGTTAGGGTAATATAAATATTGGTAGGTGTACTATAATTATGGAGTACACTATATAATGAATTTATACACTTGTATACAAAGATAAAAAAAGTTTACCTTCAATAATCTCTATAGAAAGTCAAAACGAAAACACAGACGAAACATTTTATATATTTATTAATGATAATAATATTTTATTAATAATAATAATTAAATAATATATATATATATATATATACACACGTTAATATATGACATAGGCCTACAATATCGTGGTGATTATTGCCAGGGTTACGGGTGATGTGTTTCAAGAATACATGGGATAACATTTGGATTCAAGGTTAATTTAGCAATTTATCATTGGGCCGAGCTGTCTCGACACTTGGGCCGAGTTGTCTAAAAATCGGAGCCGAGCAATTTATCATTGGGCCAAGTTGTCTCGACACTTGGGCCGAGTTGTCTCAAAAATCGGAGCCGAGTTGTCTCGAACTGGGCCGAGTTGTCCCGGGCCGAGTTGTCCGTGGGCCAAGTAGTCTAGAATTCAATCACCCCATGTCTGCTTTCAAATGTATTTTATCTAATTACCAAATCAGTCACGACTGATAAATGCATTCCATTACAATTGTGGCTGTCGTAAAAAAGTTCAGCTACTGCTAGTGATAAGAGAAGAAATAAGAAGCTGTTTGTTGGTTTAATTTATTAACCAAATAAATCTTTTTCATATTTTAGACATTCAGTTATCAGTTCTAAGTATATGTAGCAGTTCAGAGAAACTGTGTTAGGCTCAGTTTATCAACCAAATAATTTTTTCTGTCAAGGACATTGATGTGCATGCATGTAATTATTATATAAATTAGGTCATTACATAAATTATTTAAATATTTCATTTAGTGCATATGTGGGTGATTCAATGTGAAATCAACCAGTAGTCAAAAGTTGATATCTCAGAATTTACTTAAATCTTAACTGAGTGGATATAACTTGAGCACTTCTGCAAAAGAACTAAGCATTTACATGCAAATTGTGTCTGTAATACCCTATAATGTGAACAGGAGATAGAGGCTCTAAATCATACAAGTTATTTTGACCTGTTTTCAGATGCCTCTAACTTGAGAAGTTTACAAGCTACATATCTGTATTTTGCTTAAAATGTTGATATATTGGTACATATTGTCTATGCAAAATTCAAGAATGATAGGGTGAGGTAGAATGGCTATGCCAGGTGAACGAAAATGAAAAAACAACCTGTTTTAAATTTTTCATAAGTGATTTCAGCAGCCTGTATTTCCTTGTTGCAGTACAGTACACAATGTCCAAATTGCTGCCCTGTATTTCAAGGATACTGGCAATAATCTGTTAGTTTAGTAGGTATCTACTTACAATATTTTCAGAATAATTCAACCTTAAAGTTAAATTTTAATAACTTTTTATTCAGTTTGCCCATATGGTTATCTGCATCCACTGGTTTGACTGATAAAGGTCTGATAAATATAAATATATTTTACTCTAATTTTTTCAAGGACATTAATGTGTGTATTGTGTTTGTGCCACAAACGAACCTCAAAAGGTGCAAACCAGGATTTATGCTAAAGGTGTCAAGAAAATTTATTTATTTCTTCAAACAACCATTCATATGGGCTAAAACTGTGAGGCTTCATGAGAAAACGACTATGTCAAAATTTCACAGCAATCCGTTGAGAGGAAGTGACCGCTCACACGATACAAAGTTTACCATTATACACAGATGCAAATTTAACCCCGAAATTTCAATATCTATATATTATAATACAATATCTCAAAACCTACTGAACCGATTTTCATAAAATGTTCACTGTGACCTATTCATAATAAATGCTTTATTCACTGAAACATTTAGCTCAATTAACTGGTTAGGATTCCATAACCCAAACCCTATATCTAGCCATTACCTGTTGATTGAGCAAACTTGTTCAGGGAATGCGCCTTGTCTGATGAATAGGTCACATTGAGAATTTCATGAAAATTGGTTCAGTGGTTTTCGAGATATTGCACAATATTTATAGATATAGGTCTTTTGGGGTTAAATTTGTATATAATATTTATAATTGTTATGGTAAGCTTTGTGTTGTGTGAGCAGTCACTTCCTCTCAGCAGATTTCTCTAACATTTTAGTACAGTTGTTGCCTTATCAAACCTCACATTTTTAGCCCATATATGCACGGTTGGTTGAAGAAATAATTTTTTTCAATGTACCAAAATCTACCACTCTAATATCTATCTCTAAGATCTTGCGAGGCTTTGATGTGGCCGACTGCGACTGCTAAAACATTCACGAGAGACACTCTTTGGATGTGTTTTGAATGGATGGTTTGTTAGTCGAATGTAATTTGACTAATGCTGGCCATATCCCGTAAAACAAGTCTTGCTCAAAATGCACTAATTTAAGAAAGTTCTTGAGTTGCTGGTAGGCGATAAGAGTGGGCATGTATGGTTAATGTATGCATTGAGTCAAGTTGAAAATTGTTAAAATTAATAAATTATGGTGTAGATGTAACAAAAATTATTTTATTTCAGGAGCAGTGAAGTCTGTGCTGAAAGTTAACCTTCTGTTTCCTGATGTTGCTGTTGATCAGTTTGGAAATAATGGATTCTGGACAATTATCTACAATCAAGTGAGTGAGTGAGTGAGTGAGTGAGTGAGTGAGTGAGTGAGTGAGTGAGTGAGTGAGTGAGTGAGTGAGTGAGTGAGTGAGTGAGTGAGTGAGTGAGTGAGTGAGTGAGAGAGAGAGAGAGAGAGAGAGAGAGAGAGAGAGAGAGAGAGAGAGAGAGAGAGAGAGAGAGAGAGAGAGAGAGAGAGAGAGAGAGAGAGAGAGAGAGAGAGAGAGAGAGAGAGAGAGAGAGAGAGAGAGAGAGAGAGAGAGAGAGAGAGAGAGAGAGAGAGAGAGAGAGAGAGAGAGAGAGAGAGAGAGAGAGAGAGAGAAGAGAGAGAGAGAGAGAGAGAGAGAGAGTGAGTGAGTGAGTGAGTGAGAGACTCAGAGTGAATGACTCAGAGTGAATGAGCCTGAATGTGGGTGTGAGAGATTTTTGCGCTATTTGAAAAACCATTTCGATTTTAATTTGAGCTGCATTGCGCAACATCTCTTTGATAAAGTGTTACTGTTTTGAGACATGCTGATGCCAGGTGAAGTTGTTCAACTCCACACAGGCTGACTCCACCTTGAGTCTATGGCTGTATCAAAATTGTTATTAAATTTATCTCTGGTCAATGTGGGTTATCATGCCAGCGTGATGTACAATTTGAATGATGTGTCGTATAGCAAATCATTAAGGTCTCTCTCTGTCCCCTCTCTCACTCTCTCTCTCTTTGTCCCTCTCTCTCTCTTTCCCTCTCACTCTCTGAGTCACCCTCTCTCTATCTGTTCCCATATATATATCTCTTTGTCCCTCTCTCTGTTCCCCTCTCTCCTGATATCCTGATAGGATGACATCATTGCAAACGTCATCGCTGATGTCTTCCTACCAGTTCGTCAGTCATACTGATGAAGCCATCTTGGAAATATGGTGAAAGTCTCTAGTTTCTGTACAGGTATTTAAAGAAAACTGTTGGATGTGGTAAAAAGTACTACGCTCTCCTGAAGAATGTTCAACAAACCTCAAGTGCCATTTGTTGAAACTGAAGCAACATATTTTTTATTTGCAAGCAACAGCTTTTTAAATTTAAACATTTAAAATTGGCCATGAAACATTTCTAATTTTCAGGGTTTTGAAGTTGTCGTACACGGTCGCAAGTACTTTGCCTTTTCGAAGTACACTGGCACAATGCAAAATGCAACGAGTTATTGTGACGAAACCATGCCTGGATGGACGCATGATGTGATTGGACGAGAATGGGGTTGCTTTGTTGGCAAGAAGCTGGCACCATCTGTGGAACCAAAGAGAACTATTAAAAAATTTGACAGCGCGTAAGTAATTGTTTGTCTACATTAAATTGTAACTTCATGATTGTACAATTGTCTGTGCTATGACCTAGTTTGTGACTCTGTATATTCCCTCATTCTCCAACAGTTTTGTATATATGGGGCTGAAATTTTGTAGGCGTTTAAAAATTTCCCCGGGATATTATGAATGTGGATGATTAACACAGATTATGTAACTCAGAGCAATAGGATTGTTTGCAAAACTATGTGTGTTTTCTACGATTATTATACGAGTAATGTGATTAACATCAAACAACCACATAAGTTCCCTTTTACGGCGCAAACACTTCGTGAAACTGACAGTTGGACATGAAGATGTCATTGCCATTGAGACTGCACTACCAAAACCTGACTGCGTCGTGCACGGAGTCATAAGCTCATGCAGTGGCTGCCTTTTTTCCCGTGCAATGCGGGGCAACTCGGCTAGTATTAATATAATTAAGTTTACGCTTGTTGTTATCACGATGACATATGTTCTTACTTTGCAAGAAATAATAGGCGCTTGTGGAAGCAGATTGGGTGTCGGCTGATCACAAGTTTGTGCAGTGTTGGTAATTGTAACAGTAATCGGAAAGAAAGCAACAGAACAAAGTAATGGGAAAAAGTAACACATTTTGTTAGAAAAAATGGCATTTATTGTTAAGTTGTAAAACTAAAATTTAACTACTCATTTCTGGGGGAGGCAACATAAACTCATTCTGTTCACAACATGGAAGCTACTGGGAACATTGTTTAAGCACATATGGGAGAAGCCAACATCACCTTGATTACTATGATGTCATTGCAGCTAGGTGCCATGCTGTTAATTAATTATTTTAATCATGAAAGCCCTTTAGAATATAGTATAAATCAGTTGAGCAAATGTAATTTTGTTCAATAAATTAATCATATAATACATGTGCCTTTCAAAGCACACAACATAACGCAAAAATACTTTTGTAATGTATAAAATAGTAATAATAATAATCAAAATAATCAGTTACTCTATTTCCTGTTACTTTTTTCTACATTCAATTGAAACAGTGTGCACTGTTTGTACAATTACAAATTATGCAATTATGCAATGAACATATCAAAATTATGTAATCTTAGGAGCCTAGAATCTGGTTTTATAGAGTTTTAACTTTAATTGAAAGATGCGCTGCATTTGTTTGTCAGCTTTTGTCAAAATAATGTTTCTGTTTGTAAATCTTTATTTTGATGCTTTCATGCATTTTGTTTCTTTCCAGGTTTAATCCTGACCAGTTGTATCAACACAATCAGGGTTTTGTGGCAAAGATCAACAACGTCCAGAAGTCCTGGAAAGCTGTCCACTACAAGGAGTATGAAAAAATGACTTTGAGTGACATGACCAGGCGTGCGGGGGGTCTGAAATCGCGAATTCATGGGTGAGATTCTAATTTAATATTTCTAGATACATGAATTTAACTGTAGATATGTTATGCATGCTTTTTAATTGTTTGTTTTTCATAAAAGAGGCCACCGTAGCCCAACCTAAAATTTTATGGAATTAAATAAAATTGCAAATTTTAAACATTTGAATGTTCCCGTTGAATAACTAACTCACTCTCTACTTATTTTGACAAATTTATGGATGTTCTCAAACTGTTGGTGTACGACACTACACCAAACATACATAATTTAACCTCTGACCCTGTGTGCCCTCTCTGAAAAAAATTGGGCCATGAAAATATGTCAAGGAATCTGTTCTTGTAAGCGTACACCAACATTTTTTTCATCTAGACAATTAAAGTAAATGTTTAACACTAGTGGTGTAATTTGGTGACTAATGTAGAATAACTGGAAAATCGTGCCAACTGTTTAACACCAGATGGCGAAACTTTTCAGTTGTTTCACACGTCAAATTACAATAATTATGGATCCTGCTGATTAAAAAGGGGTTGTATGCTAATTAGGGTATGTACCCAGTTTTGTGTAGTGTCGTGTTTTGATATCAATCCTAGTGTTGTTTTGCAATACTCTAGTTACCATCATGCAATAGGGGAAGTGGCAAGTAGCAACGATGATGTCACCATCTTTTGCATAGTTAGGAATCAATAATACAGAAGACAATATTTATGCCTACATTGTAAGTTTTTTAACCAATGTTTTCCATCCAAATGAAAATCAGACACCCTAAAATGTGGGATCACAATGAAAATGCCAACGTGTATTTGCGTGAAATCGGAACGTGAAATCAGAACATTGTGACTTATTCATAAATGTCATCTTTGGTGTATTTATAGAAAACCGACAGTGGCACCATCATCAGATGAACTGCGCAAGTTGGCTGCTGCGTTGCCAGATAATTTTGACTGGAGAAACAGAGATGGTGTTGACTTTGTACCCGACGTTCGTGATCAGAGTGAGCTAACAGGCTGTGTTGTTTGATGGTTTCTGCCTTTAGGACTGTGTTCTCGAAAAACCTGCAAATTCGTAACCCAAGTTTTCCAATATGGTGGCAATGCCGTCTCCAGGGGGAGGGGTCACTCGCAGAATATTAAATACCAAAACAACATGGCAAATTTAAGATTATAATGCAGGTCTACCAGTCTTGGCTGAGGTTCAACATGTATTACGGAATACTTCAGAAGCCTATTCAGTATTTAACACATCAGATAACATTGACGCAGATATTCCATGAGTGCACCCCCCGGGACAGTACTACTGACATATCTATGGGCCCATATGCATTTAATATTGTCACATTGCTGTACATTCAGTCATGTTGTCATTTAATTGTACCATTGTTGTGGTGGTTTATGAAATCATACTGAGACATCACAATAATGACCCAATGCAAAATATTATAGTTGTTGCTGAATATTAAATTAAATAAAAAAATTAGAAGAACAAAAATACAAGTAATATATATATATATATATATATATATATATATATATATATATATATATATACATATACATATACATATACATATATGTATATGTATATACATATATATATATATATTGTATTTTTGTTCATCTAATTTCATATATATATATATTTATATATACACATACATATTGTGCATAAAATATATATATATATATATATATACATATACATATACATATATGTATATGTATATACATATATATATATATATATTGTATTTTTGTTCATCTAATTTCATATATATATATATTTATATATACACATACATATTGTGCATTAAAAGTACATGTAGAAAGAATAAAATATTTACGTCAGTATTTTGATAATATTTGAGTAAATTGTGACCTTAAGTTTGTAGGGGTATGTATCTTTCTTTTATTTGTATTTGAAATTAATACAATTTCTTGTACCAACCTCTGACATAATGCATAATGTTATTTTCCACCTAGTGGGAACCTGCCACAATCATTGTGATAATACATACTCTGTGAGACGGCGCTACTATTTACCCAGTGGCATATTGCAATGCCACTGATGTTGAATCGGACGGGAACTTGGCAAAGCACTAAAATAAACATTATTTGTAACATTCTTTATTATTGGGCAGCCGTGAATTTTTTTTTATAATATATGATAAAATAAACAGAAATTATGTAAGATACCCATTTTTTACTGTGAAAGTAATATCAACATTTTGACCACCTACAGAGGCATGTGGCAGTTGTTACGCATTTGCATCGGTGGAAATGAATGAAGCCCGACTTCGGATTGCTACCAACAACACTGTCCGGCTGACTCTTTCTCCACAGGATGTCGTTGACTGCAGTGAATATTCACAAGGTGATTAATTCAGGATACACCAAAAGGTCACATTTGCCCTTTTTGGATTAATGCTATAAAGTACTGTTTCATTACTTTTATTACAATATAAGATGTTGTATTTTATTCCGAAGAGTGCTTATTTTAAAATGCATGCTCCCTTGAAAATGTTACAAGGAAAGGATTAAATTTAACATATTTTAGCCCTTCTTTAGTAACATAAAAATGGATATCACAAGGAATCTTGAACAATAATGTTTTTAAATAACACTTTTTGTGCCTTCTAAAATAAATTTTAATCAATTTGTTTACAAAAACTTCCAGCAAAATAAAAATATCTATGTGCTGTAGTGTAAAAAATTTTAATAAATCTTTTTGCACCATTCTTGGTGGTAGAGTTAATGAAATATTCAACAGTCGCACAGTGCCTTATTGCAATGCATTGCGTGCTTATAGTATCAGTGGGGACATTTTAAAACAATTTAACAAGTGTTGCTCTCCTCTTTATCCCTAATGTCCGGGGTGAGGCTGGAACCGATAACAGTCATCAATCTTTTTTCATTCTTCCAACACTGATCCCGTTTCACTGCCATCTGCACCCCCCCTCATCCCTCACCCTCCACTCCCTCCCACTCCTGCAAAATCTCTCTTCATGCTGTCCTCCCATCTTAGTCTCAGTCTTCTCCATCGTCCCTCCACTCTAAGCACATCCGCTCTCTTCATCAACCATTCCCTTCCATTCGTTCCACGTGTCCAGCCCACTTTAACCAGCTTCCTCGTGAGACTCTCTCACACCAACTTCCTCCCTTGGCTCCTCCATTCTTCGCTTGTCTATTCTTTTCACTCCCGCAATTCTTCTCACCTAGTTGATAACTACTAGCAGAGTTGCCCTGCGTTACACGGGAGAAAAGCAGCCACTGCAAGAGCTCATGACTCCTTATAATACCCAGTCAAGTTTGGGTACGGCAGTACCAATGGCAATGACAACTTCACGCCCCAAAATGTACAACTGCCAGTTTCATGAAGGGTTCGTACCATATGAAAGACTGTATGTGGACGTTTGACGTAGATCATGTAACTCGTACAATTGTATCCCCACCCCAGGGGAATTTTTTTTTTTTAATGTACGAACCATCCCCATGGGACCCGGGCCCACCTACAAAATTTCAGCCCCATAAATGCAAAACTGACGGAGATAAGAATAAGAGGGAACAGGCAGGCAGGCAGGCATGCAGGCAGGCAGGCATGCAGGCAGGCAGGCAGGCAGGCAGGCAGGCAGGCAGGCAGGCAGGCAGGCAGGCAGGCAGGCAGGCAGGCAGGCAAACAGAGTCACAAACTACTATTTTTACTATTATTATGTAAATATGAAAATATGTGCCTAAATTATGAGTCTGTTGTGCTTACAGGTTGCGATGGAGGATTCCCGTATCTGATCGGAGGCAAATATGCAGAGGATTTTGGTCTGGTTGAGGAGAGCTGTTCTCCGTACTCATCTCAGACATCCAAGTGTACAACTAAGCCGAGTTGCCAGAGACATTACTCAACCGAGTATCGTTATGTTGGTGGTTATTACGGCGCGTAAGTACTGCCTCATATGTGTAGGGCATCCTCGCTAGCCAGGGGTGGTATTAGTAGGGGAAGATCGGGTATACGAATGGTCGTCTATATTGGATCGGATTGCCATAATCCAAATTTCTAATTTTCTCCCATATGCCTGGTCAAATAGTTGCCATATTGTACCTATTGGTGCCTATCACTGACGAGATTCAAAATAAATAGTGGAAAGCGCAACATTGATAGTTTGCTTTAATACATCGAGTCATGTTCTTAGGGAGTCCAATATATCCGACCTTCCCTTACTATAGTACCCCCTGGCAAATCGACCCATCTTCGCTAGCCAGGGGTGGTAGTAGTACTACAGTTCCCCTGGCAGATTGACCCATTCTCCCTAGTCAGGGGTGGTAGTGGTACTACAGGAACCCTGGCAGATCGACCCATTCTCGCTAGTCAGGGGTGGTAGTAGTACTACAGTACCCCTGGAAAGATCAACCTGTTGAAACATGGATTTGTCAGTTTTTATTCTCACGCCATGCTTCATCCTACTTCCTGTCACTTGCTGTCATTACCCGTCCGACCAGCGACGACGGGTCCACTAACTATTAAAGTTAAGTTCCTGTATGCGAGCCCTGTAAATCTGAATGAGCAATATTATTGGTTAACACAACAACTGAAAATTCCACGCTTCAACAGGTTGATCTGTCAGGGGTACTGATGTCATCGGAAGCCCCCGGTATAGTGTGGGGGAGGAGACAATGTTAAAACCCCTGATTTCGCCCATCTCTAATCAGGTTTCTTGATGTTCAAACCTGTAGTGTGTGGGTATGCCCAGTTGGTTTGATAAGAGTGCGTAATTTTGTTATTATCATCAAAAGAATTGACTTGGATCGTTAACTTGTGAAAGTGTAAATAGCAGTATGTGGATCCGATCAAAAACAATTTAATGGTTTGTCCAGTGATTTCACCAAGGCTAAATAGTAACATTGTACGAACAAGTTAGCATGTCATAGTGGATAATAGATAGGTTAAATTAGGTTAGGGTAGGTTAAAAATATTAAACATAATTACCTCTCAAGAAACTTAGTGTTCGATCTGTATATTTCGACTGCATCCCGCAGTCTTCTTCAGCAGAAGGTTAAAAATAGGTTAAAAGAATTGAACTGTAGAGGAACCATTAAGATACGACACAGTGGTTTTGGTAAACAGTATTTTGGTTTTAGACTTTAAAGATATAAAGCAAAGGTTCCAATTAAAAAATTGCAAATTAAATAGGGAGGGTAAAATTGTTCTGCTGTGGTAAAATCATTCAACAGACACCAGCGCCCTTCTATAATTAAGCCAAATTGCCCCACGTTTCTTCTGAGCCTTTTTTACATTCCAAAAGTTTTATGACATTGTAAAATGGTTGTGTTGGAATAAGTTTATTAAAATGTTTCTTGTTTGAATACCATAAAGACGATGTTTATGATTATGATTTGTAATTAAGAATTTGCTCGATAGATAATATTCACAAGTACAACACCTGTCGGCTAAGAATAAAATTATGGTTGTGTTACGTGTTTGTGACGTCATTGCCATGTTTGTGATGTCATTGCTTACACACATTTGTGACATCAATGCGGTATATGTTTGTGACATCACTGCGATATGACTGTGACATCATTGCTATGCCTGAAACTGGTAGATTTTGAAATTGGTCATACAAATAGTTTTTTATTTCCGAAAGCAGATGCGTATGTAGGCAACTTTATTATCTGCTGTCGTATATAGACATTATTTATAACATGTACGACACCTGTTGGCTAAGAATGAAACCACAATTGTGGGATTAAAAAATATAGAGCTAATGTGCAGGAATATCGTCAATTATAGTGACATTTTGCAACTTTTTTTGACAGATGCAATGAAGAATCCATGTTGCTAGCCCTGCACAGGAATGGCCCAATTGCTGTGTCATTTGAAGTGTACAGTGATTTCTCTCATTACAAGCACGGAATATATCAACACACCAGCCTTGTCGACAAATTGAATCGATTTAATCCATTTGATTTAACCAATCACGTCGTTCTCGTCGTTGGATACGGGCAGGATATTTCAGGGTTAAAATATTGGGTGGTTGAGAACAGCTGGGGTAAGAGTTGGGGCGAGGAAGGGTTTTTTAGGATTGTACGGGGCACGGACGAATGTGGGATTGAAAGCATGGCAGTTGAGTCATCGCCGATTTTTTAATGTAAACAAATGTGTCAGAATCAACCAAAAGTCGCATTTCAGAAGTTATGATGATTAGCCGAAAATTTCCATTTTTCATATTATTGTGCTACTTTGTTAAATCGATGCTGCTCTTTCTGATAGTTGTGTTTTAAGCCAATCAGGAGGGTCCTTCCATCTGTATTTTCACAAAATATTTGTTACTAAGGAGAATTTGGAATTCAATATGACAGTTTTTTAGTTTGGCAGCGTCTTTAATGATTATTTCGACACTGACCATACAGAGAGTAGCAAGGGTGAAAGTGGCAGCGAAAAGGATGAGTCTCTGGTAAAAAATAGCAAGTTTAATTTATTATCCACATGGCCCAATAATGCACCAACTTTCATTGAAAAATTTTACGATTATCTCAGTAATAAAATTATCAGATTATTGACATGCAGCCTTCAGAAAAATTTATCGACATATTTATCACACAGTGATAAACTATAGGTCATTTTGAACTTCTTTCAATGATGCACATGATAAAACAAAATATGTGGAATGCGACTTTCGGTCAACCTTGACAGCAAAGGACACAAGTTTTATCAGTTGGTAGAGGAATTACTGTACACCTCAACAACAGACATGGTTGCTGAAGCTTATTTATTTTTTACACAACTTTGTTCAACTGAATATAATATTTCTCATCTGTATTAATTTTTCCATGATTGGTATTTTGTTACTTTGAAAATATTAAACATTGGACGACAAAGAACTGAAACGTTGCCACTGACATTTAAAAATGATAAATGGGTATCATATATATCTGGTGTGATCTAGGAAGAGACTTAACCTTTTCGAAAATTTCATGTCATGAAATTTGTTGCTGGAAGCAGTTAAAATAAACTTGCACTGAACAGCGTTTACTTGACATGTCAGACTTGTGTTCAATCTGCAAATGAATTTCACTGAAATTACAAAAAAAATCTATGATTTAGTGACGACCATAAAAATCAATAGGCCCAATATGTCGTTTCCCTCTGCAGAGAGGCCATAGAATACACGCATCATCAATCATGCAACCATTGACTGTAGAAAGAAATCTCAAATCTTCCGTGTCTCAGACATTTTGATCTCTTCTTTGCAGATGCAACGAAGAGAAAATGATGCTTGCCCTCTACAAAAACGGGCCTATGGCTGTTGCATTTGAAGTGTACAATGATTTCTATGCCTATAAAGGTGGAATTTATCAGCACACGTCTCTTGTCGACCGATTTAACCCATTCCAGCTCACTGACCACGCCGTTCTGGTTGTTGGCTATGGCATCGAGGCAGCCACTGGTCTCAAATATTGGATTGTGGAGAACAGTTGGGGGAAGGATTGGGGGGAGAAGGGGTATTTCCGAATCTTGAGGGGGGTGGACGAGTGTGCCATAGAGAGCGTAGCAGTCGAAAGCTTCCCGATATTTTAGAAAGCTTTATGTTCAGTTAAATGGAATGTTCAACAATTTTCAATGGATGACTTACGGGCCTTTCATTAATTGCCATACAGTTATCTTTATATGTAGTAAAACTGTCTTTGTATTTTCGAAAATATTCAGAAATGATACATCACGATAGTAACACATTTTGTATGAGTATAATTTTTTACCAACCCAGATGTTACAAATACTAATAAATTTCACATTTATAGTGTTTCCTAAAAATATAAACGGGGGGCTGAAAACTCATGTAAAGTGAATGTTACGGACACTTTTTAGCTGCATTTTCAAATTCCAGTTTTATACAATTTCTTACAGAAAATGTACTGCTGCTATAAACATGACAACTTGAAGTACAACACTGTAAATATAGATGTACTTTGATGTTGACTAGTTAAAGAGAATTGAGGAATTTAAAAAACTTTAAAGCTCCAACAAAATATGTATCGGTTATTGATTAGTTATCTGACCAATATAAGGTCTTGGAGCACTTTACAATAAGATAGCTGGCTATCTATGTATGTAATTGTGTAGCAATTTTTAAATGACAAATTAAGTATAAGAGTTGTGAAGTTCTACATCTGCATCCTGACAGTTATGCTAACAGAAAACTACCAAATGAAATTATCGAAACATCAACAAAATCTAATTTGTAATAAATTCAGAAAAACAAAGTCATGATTTCTACCCAAAAAAATGTGGGCGTTATATTTAAACTGTGCTTATTTGCTTGAAATTTCACCAACCCACATCATTGTACGTCATGATATTGTACACGATTTCTGAAAACTCTATTTTGCTTAGTATGGTTTAAGAAATCTGTGTCGAGGTTCTTGTCAATAAATTACGAAGAGCATTTTTAATGGAGAATATATATTCTGCTTAAGAGACTAATTGCTGGTATTGTAAACATTTCATTGTTCAGATTGAAACAAGTCTTCTGTTAGTAGTAGTATAGTATAACATTTTATACAAATCAAGGATATGTGGAGTCTTGGGGACCCAATTTGTAAGTGCTTTTTTGCTTAATCATATCATTAAATATATGCAAAGTACTCGATCATGTACTTCGTGGTAAAATAATTGTTCAATTATATTAGATGTACCAGCATTGTAATTAATGTTTTTGCATCAAAGTAATGTGTTTTTTGAGAAATACAAAAAGTTTTAACTATGCTGTTATATCAATAACAAAATATTTTTCTATGGGCAAGTAAATTATTTGTTAAAGGTTTTATATTATGGTATTCCCTGTTATTAGTTAGTGTGGTACTACTTACTTATCCTCTTCATAGCCTGGTTGGTGCGTAAGGCCACAGTGAGGTATATGCAATAACAAATGCTTGATATGACGTAAAACTTAATAAATGTGCAGTTTTTTATATTCACAGGTGGAATAAAATTGGTGATGTTGTTGAAACCAGAATTGATATATACGTCATATCGTAGCCTGCTTGACAAATGGTCAGTCAATTTGTGTCTGGCTTATATGGAGGCTACAGTGCATTTGAAGATATTTGTTGATGTGATACACCATGATTCCATATACACAGATACTTAGTCGTGGATTGTACAACAATAATGATGAAGTGAATTGCATTACGATTTCTATTTTACTGAGAGTTTTAGTTAATTAGGTATTGTTTCCTTTTCCAAATGTTGTAATAAACATGGTACATCCAAACTGAAGTGTTTTTACATTGTCTACATATTCCATAGACATCACATGAAGCTATATGTCTTGAACTTGTGTTTTCTAGCATAATGAGTTATATATCAAGACTTATGTATTCAAGGGTACCACGGGTGGGGTGGGGTGGGGTGGGGTGGGGTGGGGTGTCTCATAAGTATTTCCTTTCAATGTCCATATGCTCCATTCCATCATCTCCCAAATTACTGTTCTTTTCACATATGGGATGTTTTAACAAGGCACATTCCCATCTATATGATACCTTGTGTTTTAATTATGAAATTTACAAGTAATAAATCACAAGATAAACATGAAAATGTGACAGTCTGATTGACACTACACAAGTCACCCGCTACAGGAAACTTTGAATCGGCGTATTCGACCTATTAAGCGTACATGCCCTGATTAGCGAACACCCCCTTTTTAATCAGCAAGATCCAAAATTATTGTAATTCGACTAGTGTGGAACAATTAAAGTGGTGCCATCTGGTGTTAAACAGTTGGCATCACTTTTCAGTTGTTCTACACTAGTCACCAAATGACACTACTAGTGCTAAACCTTACTGTCTAGAGAAAATATTTTGGTGTACACTTATAAGAACAGATTCCATGACATTTTTCCATGGCCCAATTATTTTTCAAGCGAGCTGTGCGCTTAGTAGGTTGAATACGGTACATGACATTTAACCTCTAACCCCATCCTCTCACTACATGAAACTTGAGTTACATCAACCTGTTGATACCCATGAAGATGTTCTCATCCTTCAAGCTGTACCTCCAAGTGAGCACCATTATGAACTGCACAGGGGAACCTCACTAGCAAGGTCAACCTCAGGCCAAAATGACCGAGGTAACCACATTAGTGTGACTAATGTCCTATACTTTACTGTTATGGAAATAATTTGGGACTGTCCCAGAGTGACCACAGTGGCTCTATTACCGAGGTGACCGTAAAGCGGCGTTCGACTATATTTTGAAAAAATGTTTTTAAATAAAATACATCGATGAGTCATTAAACGAAACAGTTTCTAAAAAACCGCCCCCCACGTAACCAATTTTGTTTAGTCTTGAGAACATCTCTGACTGTCATGTCATGCCACGTTTACATCACACTGTGTCTTCGGTAAAAGTCCAGTTCAGTTATCCGCACCACAATTCTCCATGGAGTCCTATTCCCTCTGGAACCATATTCCCTTAGGAATAATCACATCAGCCAGCTGATAAGTGCAGTTCGACGAGAAAACTCTTGAAGGTCATCAATCTGCTTTTGAGGGTCATCACTCGACCAACCAAAATGTCCAGTTCTTGTTTAAAGAATCACTTGGTCTGCAGCACAGCCGTTCCATTCCAGTACATCGACTGTCACATGATTCATCGCTATGTGAAATGCTGTGCAGAAAATTGTTCGACTGCATCAGAAAATGAGTTGAATGAATGATCATTTCATGCCAGATAGACCACTTTCTACCAAGTTGTTCAATCATCATAACAGGAACCACTCAATCAGTCGGATTGTCCAGTTTGAGTGTGCGGAAGTTGTCAACGTTGTAGAAGCTGGCCCGTACTATACGACCTCCGAAGTATCGTCCGTTCAAGTCTATTACAGCTGCAACGAGAACGGTGCAACTTGAGTCGTAGCAATGAGATGGCATCTAATGATAGTGGATAAGCGAAGCATAGAGAGGAGGTTGGTGTAAAAGGGAGTTTCAGGATGGATTGAACGGAAGGGGACGGTTGATGAAGAGAGCAGATGCGCTCAGAGTGGAGGGTAGAAGGAGAAGAGGAAGACCAAGACTGAGATCGGAGGACTGCGTGAATAGAGATTTGGTGGGAGTGGGAGGGGAGTTGAAATTGAGAGTGAGGGATAGGGAGGGTACAGATTGAGAGCAAGGGATAAAGGGGAGTGGAGACTGAAAGCGAGGATGGGGAGTGGAGATTGAGAGTGAGGGATGGGGGCATTGGAGATTGAAAGCGAGGGATAGAGGGGAGTGGAGATCGAGAGTGAGGCATAGGGGGCAGTGAAGACTGAGAGCGAGGGATGGGGGAGTGGAGATTGAGAGTGAAGGATGGGGGGAGTGGACATTGAGAGGGAGGGATAGGGGAGTGGACATTGAGAGCGAGGGATGGGGAGTGGAGATTGAGAGTGAGGGATAGGAGTGGACAAAGAGGAGAGCAACAAACAACAATGTGAACTCAATGTGAACTCAATCTTGCAAATGGCGTTGTAAAATGTAAACTTCTAAAGATCACAATCAGCCATTTATTCTCATTACATTTTACCAACATAATTCAGCTCCCAGTAACATGCAAAAATAAAATGGTATTTCCATGCAGCTATCAATAATTCGCACTTCATAGTATTTCACCTTGGCTTCTCTTTTTGTGTGAATACTGATGTTAAATCAAGACATGGGAAGTTTAAACTAAGCCATGTGATGCTTCAAATTAGGCAATTTGTTGTCAAATACAGAGAAAAATCGCCCAGAATTATCAATCGTCAACAACCAAGAACCAGAGACATGGCAGTGTTGTTTTCATGCACTCACTATTTTCGCAATGATATTTACGAGCTAACTTTATGCAAAGTTCTGCCCGAACATAATCTTTCTTTAGCTATAGAAAACAACCAGCTTAAAACTAACCTTTTATAGCTGCCTCGACTTTCTCGAACTCCAGAAATATCCTCACAGCTTCATCATCCGCACCATTGGGCACCTGCAAAATGTGACCCTGGATTATGCACTCCGGAAATAATTCACCTCAAAAGCAAGTCTGGATATTGCTATAAATTTTCTTCTGGACACAACTACTAATATTTATTTACCTTCAACGTTTCTTTTTGGCAATCGCCGCTTTCCTTCTACAAGGTGATTGACAGGGAAAGTAACAGTAGTTTGAGGGATAAAGGAGACCCTCTGGATGAGAAAGACGACACCTATCATAAATCGAGATGAGGGGAATACATCCTGCTTGCTGCATCATATGGCGAGCAGAAAAAGAAATGAATCCTGAAGTTGCCAAGACATTGAAATTGAGTAAACATTTATAGTTGCGTCCAGAAGGAAATCTATGTCCATTTATTCTCTCAATGTGATGAGCATTTTCACCAATACAATGGTGCACGGTGATGTAGTTGTGTTGAACAGATAGACATTGTATTCCTAAAAGAAACGTGATGTAGTTGTGTTGTACAGTATGTGATGGAGCCAAGATAGACGTTGTATTCCTAAAAGAAACGTGATGTAGTTGTGTTGTATAGTATGCGATGGAGCCAAGGTAGACATTGTATTCCTAAAAGAAACGTGATGTAGTTGTGTTGTATAGTATGCGATGGAGTCAAGATAGACATTGTGTTCCTAAAAGAAACGTGATGTAGTTGTGTTGTATAGTATGTGATGGAGCCAAGATAGACGTTGTATTCCTAAAAGAAACGTGATGTAGTTGTGTTGTATAGTATGCGATGGAGCCAAGGTAGACATTGTATTCCTAAAAGAAACGTGATGTAGTTGTGTTGTATAGTATGCGATGGAGCCAAGATAGACATTGTGTTCCTAAAAGAAACGTGATGTAGTTGTGTTGTATAGTATGTGATGGAGCCAAGATAGACGTTGTATTCCTAAAAGAAACGTGATGTAGTTGTGTTGTATAGTATGCGATGGAGCCAAGGTAGACATTGTATTCCTAAAAGAAACGTGATGTAGTTGTGTTGAACAGTATGTGATGAAGCCATGATAACATTGTATTCCTAAAAGAAACGTGATGTAGTTGTGTTGTATAGTATGAGATGGAGCCAAGATAGACATTGTGTTCCTAAAAGAAACGTGATGTAGTGTTGTATAGTATGTGATGGAGCCATGATAATATTGTATTCCTAAAAGAAACGTGAAGAACAGCATTAAAGTCTACACCTTGAAGTAAACTTATGCATGTACAAAATGAAATGCATCAGAATATTATAATACATGCATGCATTCAGTACTGTATAAAACATGTATTTCATGACATGTTCTTAGTTAATCCACAAAGATATGTCAAATCTTTTCCAAAATTCAAGTTAAACCCAACCAACTCTTTATCATAGACTTCTTATAACAGATATCATACCTGAACATTTGGTAACCCAAAATCTGCCATGTATGACCCTGCCTTGTAAGCCAAAAATCTCACCAACTCATTCAGCCCGGTCATTTAAAAATAATTATTTTTGAACACCTAAATCTCTGAAACAACACTGTTTTTATAACAAGTTCATTAAAGTGCAACATTACGATCACTTATCTATAGATAATAAAATCTCCTACTCATATACGTGCCAACTCTTATTTTTGACCTATAACTGCTATGGATTTTCTGAAATTTAATGGTCTTTACGGGTGTTCGAGGGATGAGGTTTCTTTTAATATGCTGAAGGTGTTAGCAACTATCAAAGTGGCTGTTCTCAATCATCAACAACTTCAGAAGTGTAAATTCTTTCACCCTCTGCAAAAATGTCCAAAAAAAGGAGCACGCTGATGAGAAAGCAGGAATTTTTTAAACGCCTTACCTCAAATATGACGCATTTCATCACTTTTCCATATTTACTGCACTCTTCCGCTGTCTCAGGCTCCAAGTCGTCATCCACTTCCCCTGGACCCACCATGTTCTGTTGACATACACAACGCATTTATAATGTTGTGTAGTCATTATGTATAACTACACAGCGTCGCAGGGGAGAAACGGCAAGAGTTTATGACTCTTTGTACTACCCTGTGAAGCTTTGGTAGGGCAATGCCAATGACAGTGACAACTTCATGTCCCAAAAATCATGTACAACAGCCGTTCTTACGGTACAAAGAAACTTAACTTGAACAATCAAAGAAAACACACATATCATTCCTAACAACTGCACGGAGCTGTTGTTCTGAGTTATGTAATCTACGTCAAGCATATGCGTAATATCTGCACCCCGGGGTATTTTTTATTAAAAAAGTGTGAACCATCCCATTGGGCCCCCCGGGCTTGCATGCAAAATGTCAGCCCTGTACATGCTAAATTGATGGAGATATAAGGGAACAGACAGACACACAGTCACAAATCGACGAGAAAAAGGTATGATGCGATATTATCACATTTGACTGTATTATTGCCCATGGGTGGTCAGGTCGATATTCTAAAATTTGTGGGGGAGCGGAAACAATGATTCACAATACCACCATCCTACAGAAATCATCATTACGTGGTCTATTAAATAATACAAAATGAAACGTGAAATGAGAGAGTAATTCAATGCCACCCAACCGAACTGCTACCAAGCAGCAGAAAAAACGGAGCAGATGAGGTTAAGAATATTCGACAACTTTCTGCCCAGTTTTGTGGCAATTTCGCATGTTCATAATGTCTATATATTGTTCATAAATATTTGTTTGTGTCACCGGAATTGGGGTTGGCGATAATGCGAGCAGGTGGATGGCTAACCACAAGTTTTCAAGAATCGGGGAGGTGGGTCATAATGCAGGTATGGGCTGTATTATGATCAATTACGGTAATTCATGAATTTAGTTCATTAACTGCGATCATTACTGATGGCGTTACATAGAACAATTTGTCATAGACACTGGGGTTGTCAGGTTTTTGCTGTTGCCAACTGGACGGAGAAGAGGTGTGTCAATAAGCAGTGCAGACCCGCAACAAGATGACTTTGGTGGGATTGGCGAGCAGATTGACGTTACTCGTTTCTTGAGCTGGTTGTGGCTGAGGCGGTGGCGCCATTACAGGGGAAGACTCCTCCATCGCTGCTGCTACTGCGGCCGCTGAAAGTGAAAATGAAACAAAATAAGAAAACATCTATTGCGCCTAAATTCTCAGAAACCCGAGCTCAGAGGCACATCAAAACAAAGGGCAAGGCAGTCGGAACAGTTATATACAAGTTGTCAACTCTAACTCAACAGATGGATGAATCCATTGAGTTAAAGCACGGTTAAAAAGATAAGCCTTCAGACCACGATGAAATTTTATTGTTTCCAGTTGAATTAACCCAAATAGGTTGCTTAGATGAAAGTGCCCGATTATTCCCTACAGACGTTACCGCATACAGGAAAGAAATAACAGTGGCTCCACACTGTGGATCAGTCTACCAATCAGAAGCAAGCACCTCCGTTCAGCCCGTAATATAAGGTTACACACCGAACCAAGGAATAACTTCTTAGTGTTTCAGTTGGTACTGAAATATATTACTTGAAGAACGTTTGATCAACCATTGCGTCGTGCTCACAGGCATTTTCAAACAAACAAAAGCATATATAACCACTCGGAGCCGACACAAGATAACAGTGTACATGCACATTGATGTACATATATTTCAGCATGAAATTTGCCAGTTTAACACTGGGTTTATCTCCTAAAGTAGGGAGTCACACAGACTCCTACCAAGGGCTGCATAATGAGTCCGGAGGGTGAAACACGGAGTCCCGGGAAAATTGAAGCCTGGTTTATGTACCATCTAGGAATAATAAGGGTAAGAACACTGACATTACGCACAGGGTTCACCTACCTTTAGCCACGTCTTTCTCGTGAATGATCTTCCCTCCGCGCTTACTCGTCTTCTCCACCTGAAGAGCCGTACTCATGCCCTGCCCTGCCTTCCCCAGTCCCTGGCCGTGGCGGTAGCCCATTCGCGCCATGATCTTTGATGCCACGGAACACCTGGTGGTAAAAAATTACACTTCGTACATGGACAAATGCTATTTAATTGCTCTGTTGATTTCCTTTAAGGTTCCATTTTTGTTGATGATGAGTGGAAATATACAGCAGCCAGGGCTGCACTCTGCTCCACTAACTAACTCTATCATTCCCTAACGTCACTTCTCCAAAATGTAATTTCAAACTAAGGTTCAAAAATATAAAATGCCATTTCGCACAATACAGGAAACAGGAAATATTTATTCATCCCAAAGACAACAAAACAGAGTATTCAAACAAAAACCATACAATATATTACATCTAAGTCGGCATGGAACAATATCTTTGGAGCTTTGGCAAAATTCCGGAAAATTTCAACAACCATTAGAACGCACTTCACATTTAACAAAACATCAAGATCCCCGACTTTATCCTGGAAGGCAAAATTTCCTGACGTTCGACTGAACTAATATAACTTTGCAGACTTTTCAAAAATATAATCCCACCTGACTTTTCCTTGACTTAAATACAAGGGATACTCACTTTAATGACAAGGGATACTCACATTGATGACATATTCGCCAGTGTCTTGTCAACAGGACCTCCGTTCGTCACCGCTGGTACTGTAAACAATGAAAGCAACATACACCGCTAGGAAGACATTTCTTCTCAAAACAAGACACACCGCTGACAAGATAGGATGCAGAATGCTAGCATTGATAACAATAATTCAGAATTACTAACGCTGCCTCCTCAATTTTATTTTCTGCTTGTCTCATTTCTGACTCATTTTGTGATAAATTAAACCTATCTAGTATCGACTGTGGCATGCTAGCTCATTTGAGCAAAGGTGTTGTTTAGTCTTGGTGAAACCATCAAAGCAAAGTAGTTTGCATTGCAAATATGTCGACTCGAAGCAAAATTCAGTTTTGTAATTTAGCCAGTCTAATAACCAAAGTCAATTCAATATATCTCTCTTTTTCCATACCTTTTTCTTCAGCCTGAACCTTGTCCTGTTCCATGAGGGATGTTGGAGGGGCTATGGCTGCTCCGGCTATGGAACGGGAAAGAACAGAAATTACTATCATAAATCTACAATCCAGCAGTGCCCAATAGAATTTAAAAAAATTACGTAAATATTTTTCTACATATGTAATAAATTACATGGGTGTTATAAATTATCATTATACATTCACATTATATTCGAACACAATTACAGCTTTTATTGCACATGCAGGCAAGATGCTATATTCCAATACATGGTTGCTGTTATGATTTCATAACCACATTTGTGCTGAAACTATTTTTGATGCAGTCATACCCATACAAAATGGCTGACGGACATTTAGATTTGAATTTTTTTAAATGACTTTCCTCGTTTGTTGTTGCTGCTAATTTGCTAAAATCAATTAGGCATTTGTAATAAATAATTTAACAGCATCGATACAACAGCATCGTTGATAAGGTGAAGCAAAGATGGAGATGGCCTGACTGTGTTCTCTGCATGGACAGAACATGCCACGTTGAAATGGAAGAAGAGACAGACAACTGAGCACCTGGAGAAGAACTCCGGAAGACGAAATGAAGCTGGCACACGCAACACCGTGCCGACTGGAGGAGATTTGTTGGAGCCTTATGCTTCACTGGGAGCAAAGAGGACTGGGTGAATAAATATAAAATGGAACATTTGTGATTTGCCCCCAATCGTCCTCGGCGGTTCGCAAATGTTCCATTTGACACAGAGTATTACACTACAATTATTACAAACTAGCCAAGTTGCACAGGAGAAAATACAGCCTCTGCAAGACCTGACAACTCCTTGCACGACCCTGTCAACTTTTGGTACAGCAATGCATTGGAAATGCCAACCTCATGCTCCAAAAAGCCTGTACAACTGCTGGTTTCATGAAGCGTTCGTACCGTATGAAGGAACTTATATGGAACAAATCAATCAATCAATTGCCAAATTTATAAGGCTCCACTTCAACAGTCGTACATTTAGAAAAATCAAAATCTCCCGGGAAATAGATATTTATTGCAAATGTGGATGTTTGATGAAGATCACAGAAAACATGTATATAGCATTCCTAACAATCGTATGTACCAACAAACTCCAACTGTTCTTACGTAATCTATGCCAAACACCACATTTGTAATAAATATCTCTACTTCCCGGGGATTTTGATTTTTTAAATGTACGAAAGATCCCTATAGGCCCCTGGGCATGCATATAAAATTTCATCCCCGTGCATACAAAACTGATAGAGATATGAGGGCATATACAGAGAGACAGACAGAGTCACAAACTACTGTATAATATAAATGACAAGATGCCATACCTCGACTAGACCTCTGGGGAGTGTAGGATTTCTCCTCTTCCTCCTCCTCCGAGTCCTCCTCGTGCATCTTCCGCCTGGTCAGCTCCATCTCCCCCAGACCCTCTGTGTCATTCTTGTGACGCTCCTTCCGTCGCCTGGGGCCATCACCAGTCAGTCATCATAAATTGTCACCAACAGTACACGCAGTGGAACCTCACTATTCAGATCACCCGGAGGACTGGGCCAAAATGACTTCACTAACGAGGTTGACCATATTAACGAGACTAATATCCAATAGTTTATTGTTAAGAAAATAATTTGGGAATGTCCCAGCGCGACCACAATGGTGAGGTGGCTGTGTTACCAAGGTGACCGTAAAGCAAGTGCAACTGTATACATATAATACATACATGTACACAGATATACACCAGGCTTAGGTTCAAATGAATTTGAAAATGTTGCATAAATTTGCATTGAACAGCAGTGTTGTACCCTACATTTGCATAAAAATTCATTTTCAAATTTATTTATTATTATTTCAAATGTGAACATTATTAAAATGGTCCATGAATATAGATAGCCTGTTTCACATTTTGCTGCTGCATCAATATTAATTCGAAATGAGAGGATGGAGGTCACGCCCATGATCAGCATTGGCCCACACAGTGTTTACCATTATGGATATCCACTATTTTGATCCTTACCAGATCTAATGACTAAATGACTAATCTAACGACTAAAGTGAATTCTTTCGATGATTTCAACAAAAATAAGCACTTTTTTATTAAATCGACTGCGGATGTTACATAAACTATTCACACACTACATATTTGGACACCAATGAACTGGATTAGCGATATGCTAAATCATTTCAGGAAGCAGTTTTAAGCAAAACCCCAAAATATGACAAAGCAAACGGTACTTTTCCCGCTCCTCGAGTTCAATCTTTCGCTCCTCCTCTCGCCGTTGCTTTTTTCGTCGCTTCGAGAATTCCTCATACTCGTTGGGTCTGAGAGGGTCGTACTCATCTCCAAGCCCCATCAGGCTGGGCAGTATGGGAATCACTTCCGTGGGGATGAATGCAGGCATCTTGGCGGCAAGGGCCATCCGTTCCAGCTGGGTTCATTGAGAAATTGCACACAATGAATTTCGGTCTGCACTCAATTCAGTTTTTCCTGCTTGTCTCATTTCATTTAGCGAAAAATCTAACCAATCTATTATCCACTACAACATTGATTAGTATTTCAACTACAATTTGTGATGAAATGTTTAGTTTATGTAAAAAACTTGAACTGAAACTACTCAATTCAAAACAAGCTTAGAATAGCCGTCCCAGCCACCACAACAAATTACTGTCCGTTTAATGTTGCTGTTTTTTACCTTGTCAATGGATCCATGTGATATCACACGTGACATGCTTAACACTATTGCTGAACATAATGCCACATTGGAAATAACTTGCATTAGTAGTTTTATCTATAGTATGTCTGCCACAGTTTACCCCTGTTACAACTAGCACCAATCTCCCCTAAGGGTGCTTGTTCTATTTTTGGCACAACAGTATTTTCCCTGACACAACATCCCACGGACAACTAAATTATTTCACTAAATAATTATTTTGTTAGTTTGAACCCGGATAAATTGTACTGTATCTGTATTAAGCCAGGAGACAGTGCTGTTGGTACTCACCCTGCCCGTGTTCTGGTTGAAGTGTAGTGGCTGGTCTTCGTTGCGTTGTTTCAGATCAACCACTGGAGCCATCGTCGCCACTACGGGCTTCCGCGGCTGTGGGGCATCAACACATGGAGACAGTATGATGCAGGCATGTATATTATGGCATGCATGTGTGCACATGCACACATGCATACACATGCACATGCATACACATGCCCATGCACACACACATATAAATATATTTCTTGAAATACAGATGTACTTCAAATGATTCATGTTGTTCGAAAACTGGAGGAAATTTTTTGCAGAATATAGGTTTGAAAACATTTGGAAGATAAGCAGGATAAATTTGAGCAAAAGAGCAATTCGTAAAAATTTCAAAAACATTTGTGTTCAACAGTATGACAAATGTCTAGTAAGTATTTAAATATATTGGTACTAAATATGAATATATTTATATTGCTATGGAATTTATTTTCTTAAAATTTTGTATGATTAGATTTACATGAAACACACTGTATTCATGAGCGAACTAACCTTCTGCCCAAGTAATGCTTTCTTGGCATGGAGCTGTTTCTGTGATTCTAATAGCTTCATCTGAGATCCCCAGCCGGCTGTAGCAAAACACAGGTAACGTCTGACAGTTTTTGCATAAAGGCAGTTTACGTTCTGGTTGCATTGCTATGTTAGGGCTGATGCAACTTGATGGCAAGTCACATTAGCCATTACTGGAAGTGGTAATTTTCTAGAACCTCGGCAATTTTGCTGTTATTAACATGTAATATGTATATACAGCTGTAGTAACAAGCCACGCACAATGCATATTTATCTATGGAAGTTGAAACATGTAAATTATTAAATATGTGCGTTAAAACACATGTTAGTCAACTTTATTGATGTTGGAATTCGCATATTTAACTTGCTTTGAACGCCATCTTGCAAATAAAAGGGGAAAGATTGGTTCCGTGGATAAATATGCATTATGCATAGTTACTACGCATATTGCATATTAATAATGGTGAAATTGTGGTGGGCCTGGATTCTAGAAGTGTCCTGGAAGTAGATCCACCCTAATCACACTACCACAACATTGATGTGAGAATGTGCAAGATATCTACTGTGTAGGGAGTGATCTCAAAACAAGATGTCTGTATGTGTAGGTATCAGACATGGGTTAATTTCAATCGTTAATTTAATTAACTCAATTAATTTAATTAATTAACTTCACCCAAAGGGGTTAATTTAATTTAATTGACAAATTCCAAATTAACTCTCAATTAAGTGCTCATTTAACAGTTGGTATTACTGGATAGTTCACACCCATGCTACCCAGGCATTTCCAAAAGGCCAGCAGTCACTTTAAGTCATTAGCCTGACAGATATCAGGTTAAGGCATGTGTGAATATGTATGTATGTGTAAGGATCATCTCAAAACAAGATGTATGTATGTGTAGAGGTCACCTCAAAAAAGATGTCTGTATGCATAAGGGGTGATCTCAAAACACTGATGTATGACACATAACGAAACTGATGTCAGTTAACCTCTGACCTCCAGGGCTGCTTCTTGAAACATCGAACTGTTTGCAACCTCGTTTTTGGTGCCACTTCAACTGTTATAAAGCAAAACTGCCTGTGTGTGCTTAACGTCACCGGAAAATAAATAATGTCTTTGAAAATACATAATTTTTTGTTAAATGACACTAAAAATAGCAGCTGCTAACACACATCCCTCGAACCACCAATTTTGTGTAGTGTTCTACACCAATGTTTGTAGATCATCCCTAACAATCTATGATTAGAGTAATTGACTTTATACTGGTCATCTAAACTGTGAGCAAAGGAAAATGCTAGTAGCCTGTGGGACAGACGACGGGAGGATGCTCCCAGGGAAAAGAGGCTCCCCATGGAACAGAGAGGCAAGCCAGCCAACAAAGCAAAGATATACCGTACTTACCCACATTGGCCTCTTGACCCCCACTGGCGTCATCAAGGTCATCGTACAGAGACATCTGGTGGCCTTGTTTGTGTCACGCGTGCAACACTGAAATTAGTGACCAGTTATATGACTATGTATGAGCAAGGATCAGTGTTGAGAGATAAGTCAGACTAGTTTCTAGTGCTACTATTTTAACAGGCTTATTAAAAAACATCATGGCCCATAACTCAGTGCTTATTACTTAATGAGGTGTTACATCAATCTGTGGATAACGCTGGTTAGAAAATTGTGGCCATAGGTGTGTCAACATTACTGATTTTGAATGGGAAATACCGCTTTCTTCAGCTGGTCCCGCTTTTTGGACAAAATGTCCCACAAACCAATGAAAGACTGTTAAAAACTATGAAAATTGATTGAAGGAGAATGTTTGCCTCTTTTTTATGAGTACTTTTCTGCTTTTCCACGAGCAGATATTGGCACTTATGTGTGGTGCAGGGTTTTAAACAGTGGTAGTCATTTTGTAGCACAATTGTCATTGGACTACAGCACTAGAAGACGATGGGTGCCTGGTGGTCCACAATGAAATCTGGGCAGTCTAATTATCAGTGATGTTTTAATTACATTGCCAATGTTGGAACTGTAAAAAGAAGTTTTATTAGATTTACACTGCACTGCAGCCTGCAACAAAAACATTACCAAAATGTAGATAAATAATAAAATGTGTGTGGTCTTGTCTTGTCTTGTAGTAATACTGGCCAACACTCATATGGAGTCAAACGGTCAGGGTTGGGTGCGCATGCTATTTAGTCATGTTTGTTTGGGACTAAGTGTGTGAGAGCTTGCTTAAATTGCTGTGGTTCTGTGATGTTGGTTATTGCGTCTGGTAATGATTTCCAATCTTTTATTGTTCGGGGAAAATAAAAAAATTTGTAAGTTCTTGCTCGCGTGTATGGTGTTGAAGGCTTTGCTATTTAGATGCCGTGAGTGGCGTTTGATGGGTTGGAGGAGGTTTGCGACAGGCAATGATAGATGACTGTGGATGGCTTTGTGAAATATGGTAAGCCGTCTGTTTGTTCTCTTGGTTGTTAGTAGCTCTAGGTGTAATCATTTCTGACACACACCCAGTTTCTCTGGATGTGTAGTCGTTGTGGCAAAAGTGAGCCGCCCGTCTTTGTACCATCTCTATTTTGTTAATGAGAACCTGGGTGTGGGGGTCCCATACGGATGATGAATATTCTAGGAGTGTGCGAACAAGGGTTGTGTAGGCGGTTGTTTTGATGTTTTTGGGGTATGAGTGGAGATTCCGTCTGACGAATGCAAGTGTGTGGTTAGCTGAGGCTGTGATCTGATGGATGTGTTTGTTCCAGGTGAGATCTTTGGTGATACAGACTCCTAGATAGGGATGACTGTCAGTTTCTTGTAGTGTTGAATCTCCTAGCGTGTAATTGTAGTGTTTTACATGTTTTACACAAGCATTTTTGGGTATTGAAATGCATTTGCCAGTCATGTTCCCATTGTGCCAGCCTGTTTAGATCTTTCTGGAGTTCGTGTGAGTCAAACTCATTTTTTATTTCTCTATAAACAGACGGACTGTGGAGTGAATATTGTCAGGTAGGTCATTGATGTATATGAGGAAAAGTAACGGTCCCAGTACCGTACCCTGGGGTACACCCGAAACAACGTTGGTCCAGGTCGAGTGTTCTACACCGAAAACAACTCTGTTTGCGACATTTAAGGAAGTTTCAGATCCAGGTGTGTGTATTATTGTGGATGCCATATCTGTTTAATTTATTTAGAAGCCGGTTGTGGGGGACGGTGTCAAATGCTTTTGAGAAGTCCATTATTATCATGTCAGCCTGGGATTTATTATTTAAAGAATTAGCTAGATCGTGTGTGGTGAGTATTAATTGAGATTCTGTGGAGTGTTTTCTGCGGAAGCCATGTTGTCTGTCTGTTAAGATTGCCTATTGGTCAAAGTGGTTCATGATGTTAGAGAGTACAATGTGTTCGAGGATTTTGCAACATATCGATGTTGTCGTCACTGACAGTCTATGGATATGTCAGAAAGTTCAACTAGATAATCAATATACATGTATGTTGATGGTGTTGAACAATGCTGGTAATCTAGTAGAATGTCAAATTAAAGATGTGTCTCTCCTGAGATTCGGTGGGACACAGTATCTCGCTAGCCATGGGTGGTAGTAGTTATGGTACCCCCAGATTTCAGATCAACCTGTTGAAAGAGATTTGTCGGTTTATCCACCCCATGTGAGGATGTACGCTGAATCATTTGTACTTCGTCCATTTTGCTGCCTTGGTCAACTTTTCTTAACCAGACGCGCACACGCCCAAACTTCAGAGTGTTTCCAGGAAGTGTCTATCATAAATATCTGTGCGACCAGTGTCTGTCAGTGTCAGTGACGACGGCTGGGCAAACAACCTATTAAAAATAAGTTCCCAAATATTGGCTGCATAAATTCGAGCTCGCAATCTCACTGATTAATACAGTAACTAAAAAATCTTAATTTTAACTGTTCAACCTGACAAGGGTGCTGAGGCGATGATGCCGTACCGTGGTCAACACAGACGAACAGCCTTATTATCGACGGCGCAATTCTTGCTGATATTTCATGTTTTCTTAATTTTACGAGAAAAAGTTTGTCACTTTTGACTTTAGTTTAATTGTATAGTGTTCTGGCATGGCATATCCATTGACAACAATATAAATACCTATCGGTTATGATGAATATTCTTAGAAGACTCCGATTATCGTCTCATTCGAGCAAAGCCGCCATACTGGTGATTATTTGCAGCCACGACCAATGACATCCGACATACGAACTTCACCAACGTTCCAATTTCTATAGGCGCTTGACTCTGAGGTATTTATTCGACCTATCGTATCATACTGAAAAATAAACCCAAAATGTTATTGTCCGGGAGACTCTAGCACACTCCACAGTGCAAAAAATTATTAGGCTAATGGTATATTTCAAGGCTTAATTAAGCGCAACCAAATTTCCCCTTTCTCATCAGAACATTTTTAATCATAGTATGAATATACAAATTTGAGCTTTGTTGTTGTTCACGTGGTTGCAAAACAAAATAATAACAGGAACTTAATTAAGAAACATCCATTGTGAAAAATAACGAGCCATTTAAATGTTATTATAAATTTAAGCAACCACGGCACTTTATTCTACAGTAGCGAAAAGCGGTATATATATATACAGATGCTTGAAGACCACAGATGATGCAATTATTATAATGCGATTAATGGACTTAGTTATAAATATGTACCGGTACCGGCATAGGATACATGCATTTATGTGTGCATCTTCGCCAAAGTGTGCATTCACATGTATTAATTTTGTCGGAATCGGTTTGCATTATTAAGCTATATGATATTATGCGTGTTGCTACTATTATCAACGGGTAACAAATGTGTTTCAGATTAACGTTGCAATGCATAATGTTTTATTAGACGACTGACAACGCGAAACGCTTACGCACATGCGCGCCACCTGGCGGCCTGTTTACTACTACTAGTGTACCGGTAGGACACTAGGGGAATCCCGTCCGTACCATTCCGAAGAAGGGCGTGTGGGGGAACTGCCAAAAACATAAATAATACTTCAGTGTCAAATTGTCGTATAAAATGGGACAACTTGTAAGCAAGTGTTTACTGTGGTCTGTCTCGGCAGCCAGCACGCTGGTCTTCGTGTTGCTAGTGCGGACATTTGGTTTGACGTCGAGGGACACCGACTCACCTGCGTACAAGTCGCGTGAAGAGGACTTCATCCCGGCAGACGACGAACGTGTGAGACGTTTCGTGCACGCACTCCGGTGCATGACCGTGTCGATGGAAGAACATGTCCAAAACCACAGCGAATTGTCACGCCTACGACAACTCATTGTATCAAGTGAGGAGAGCTCATAAAATAACTTTTAAGGCAAAGCAAAGCCAAAGGCAACAGCCAACACCAGCAGAGCTGTATTCTTACAAAAAAAGTTACACAACACAGCTAGGCCTACTAGGGATGTCAAATTGCATATATATATTTTGTTTTATATTTTTTATGATATGGCTGCAGCCTTGATAAATTGAAATGTTAAAACATTTTCAAAATCGGTAAATTTCTTTTCAAGATATGATGTTTTGAAGATGTCGATCATATTTAACACATTTTTAGATTATGGTCAGAGCTATTGTAATAAACGCAATTTAACAAAACGTTTAGTTATTATGTGTTTGTCTTTAAAATCCAAGAACAATATCTTCCTGATGTTAATATTTTAATCAATATAGATGATCGCAGATTCGTCATCTCAGACAATCAGTCTCTAAAATCCATGTTGAATAATTATAAATTCATCATATTTCCCATGATAAGTATCTCACACATTGGTGATTTCCTCGGTCTACCTTCATTACCCACCCTGTATTCAATTTATGACAGTTTTATACCCCTAATCTTTCACAATAGATCATATATATTATGGTCTGCTTTTGGACTGCATGCCAAGAATTCCTACCATAATTCCCCCATGTCCCAAAAATCACATTCAGTGAAAAAAATTAACACTTTATTAAATAAATTGTTATGAGAAGTCAGAAATGTATGTATGTGTTTTTACAGAGGCATGCATTTTGGCACATCTTTTATATATTTTGACATAGATCTAATTCTTAATTTAATTGTTTGATCAGTCACTATGAAATCTGTGGTTTTGAGAGAAATTGTTAATATTCTTATAAAAACACTAATTTTGCATACTACAAATTAATGTCCAAATTGCTCTAAGATACCCCACAAAGCTTTTAGTACCATACTCTGATGTTTCGTGTAGTAAACAATATTACACATTATAAAATAACACCCCCCTTTCTTCTTGCAGGTTTTCCAACAATACACTCAAACGCCCTGGTGACCGTTGAAGAGATCGCCAAGTACAGCTCTCTGTACAGTATTTCAGGGTCTGATGCTTCATTGACCCCCTACTTGTTGATGGCCCATCTTGACGTTGTCCCAGTGACATCGGAAGAATGGGAGGAACCCCCATTTGCAGGGAATATTAAAGACAACTACATCTACGGTAGAGGGGCTGTCGACATGAAACAGACATTGTTTGTATGTGACTCAGAAACTAATCATTAATTTTTTTTATCACAGACCCCTCCAAAATAAATTCACAACAAAATTTGCTTTCACGTTGATTACAATTTTTTTTCTTCACATTCCTTCTTCATGTTAGACTTGCTAATTGCTATGTATGCTTTATGCAAAGTAAAGTAAAATCTAATTCAGGTATTTTTGAAATGGGGTGAATTTTATAAATTAAGATGTAAGTTAACTTTACAATATATTTTCATTAATTAAAAATGCAACAAAATTCATAATGTTCACATCCAATTAAGGACTTGTGGTACATTTCATAAAATAATGTAATTACAAAAAATAACAAATTTGTAATTAATTTTTCAGCACAGACTGAGTCGGTATTCCTCTGTATTTCCATGTAACAATGGGATTTTCTAATTAAGATTGCAACTGCAGAAATTTTTTTTATTTCATTAAAAATGTCAAAGTGTATAAATTTGTGTCCAGTGATTAATTGAGGCTATAAATAGTTTGTGTTATTTATTAAATGTACAAGTTGCTCTGTTGATATAACCAATCCATAATGAACACCCGTCATAACAATGATAAAGCAGTGAAGTTTGTTATATAAATATTCATTATCTATTTTTTACTTAGCTATTATTATTTCTAAAATTAGTTCATTCCGTTTTTATTATATAATAATTATGCATGTATATGTGTAACACATTGTTTTGTATGTTTTGGAAATAGCAGAATATACATAGCATAAATATAACGCTGACTTTTTCAGGGAATTTTGGAAGCGTTGGAGTTTTTATTGAAGCGAGGACATCAACCAAAACGATCTTTCTACATTGCCTTTGGCCACGATGAAGAGGTGGGAAATTATTGTTTTTGATGTTTACGTTTGAATTTAGTAAGTTTTAAAAAGAATTTTTTTAGAATGTGAACAAACAAAATATGTCATTGCAGTTTCTTCCCAATCTTTTTCATGT
This sequence comes from Lamellibrachia columna, assembly GCA_963662155.1. NCBI lineage: Eukaryota > Metazoa > Annelida > Polychaeta > Sabellida > Siboglinidae > Lamellibrachia > Lamellibrachia columna. The sequence goes on along the minus strand of OY759275.1, from coordinate 26,191,239 downwards.
TCAGTGCCACTTTTATAACAGAAACATCTACTTTTCTCATCACTTGACCATACCATCTCAAATTATTAATTTTAATCACATCTATATTTGTGGTCATGCTTTCCCTGTATAAATGAACATTTCACTATTCATCTCATTATGGTGACACCTTGTATAATTCATATGGCTTTCATATCTGCTGCGGTGATTCAACTTTCATTATCACCATAGGCCAACAATTAATTACACATTGACAATGCTTTCTTCTTTTTTGTTTCTCTCTCTCTGGGGCAGGTTGGGGGGGTCGAGGGAGCTTACAACATTGGCCAGACCATGGCGTCAAGAAATGTGAAGTTGGAATTCATATTGGATGAAGGTCTTACCGTGACTGATGGTATTGTCCCCGGAACAGAGGTGCCGGTCGCGATGTGAGTTTGATGGGGCACAGTCACTGAATAGGTTTTTATTTCCACCAAAGAGTTTCATATAACCAAAATGTAAAAACCGAAGATGGTTTATTGTTTATGCCTACTATCTATACCTAGATACTGTTATAGAATATGCAGTCGGTACAGAAAATAGTTTTCTGCTTGGTGTAGTTTATTGCAAAAAAATCAGTCGGCATGGCAACAAATTTCTGCTTTGTGCATTTTATTACAAAACATTCAGTCTGTCAGGTGAGTCTCACGAAGAAGCTGGTGAGGAGCTGGCTACAGTGGGCTGGACATGTGGAAACAGTGGAAGGGGAATGGTGGATGAAGAGAGTGGATGCGCTTAGAGTTGAGGGTAGAAGAGGAAGACCAAGACTGAGATGGGAGGACTGCATGAAGAAAGATTTGGTGGGAGTGGGAGGGGAGGGGAGAATGAGGGCGAGGGATAGGGGGGAGAGGAGACGTTTGGTGGAGATGGCAGCGAAATGGGACTAGTGACAAAGAAGAAAGGGAAACAAAAACCAACAACCAGTATCGGTGCCAGCCTCACCCCGGACTACAGGGATAAAGAGGAGAGTAACAGTGGGAAAAAACATTTTCTTCATGGGAAATTTGGCAGAAATGTCAGTTGATCTGAAATCCAGACAGACAGTGATATCTGAAAGCCAGTTTATGTGTGATTTTTTTCAATTTGCAACATGGTATTTTGTGATATATATCACGCTAGAAGAATCAGTCGTGTAAATACCACTGTGAAACCAATTTGCCGAACAGTTTTTGTTGGGGGGGATCGGATTGGTTTTGTATGACCTAACAGTTGACCCAATTTTGAAGCAGTGGCCAATCAGCGACTGACAGCAGTTGTAATTATCATATGTGACCTTTCATCAAAGGTCAAATCGGGAGTGGTGATAATAAAAATATTGGTCACACTGTCTACAAAATGTTGCTCATATAATAAAAACGCAGTTTTATTGCACATCAAATCTGTGCAACAATTTATGCTGATGAGCCGTAGTGTGAATTAAACCGAGTGGAACGACAGAATGATATTCCATGGGGGCAACTTCTTCCATCAAGATGCGCAGTGGTCATTATTTGCAGAATTGGCACATCTGAGAAGGGAAGTTTGACCATGAAGCTTCACGTGAATTCGCCTGGCGGTCATGCCTCCATGCCACACCCGCACTCTAGTATTGGCATCCTCAGTGCTGCACTGGCTAGGTAAGACCGCTGTCGTTTATTGCCATGTATGCCCTATCCTGAAACAGTCTGATTTGTAACGAACTAAAAAGACAGCCAATGCAAGAGCTACCGAGTCAGGTAGTGGTAAGCCAATGGCAATTGCAACTCCATGTCCCCAAAAACATGTACAACTGCCGATTTCATGAAGCGTTCATACCGTATGAAGAAACTTATGTGGACGTATGACATAAGTCGTAACAGTCATAGAAAACACACATGGCATTGCAAACGATTGTTCATAACTAAGAACTACTATTGTTCTGAGTAATCTATGGCAAATGTCCACATAGATTCCTTTGTAATCCGCCCCCGGGGAATTGCTTTAATATACAAACCATCTCCATAGCCCCATAAGCCCACCTACAAAACTTCATCCCCATACACGCGAAACTGACGTAGATTAAGTAACAAACAGACACTGCCACAAACTAGCTAAAAAATAACCAAAGAATAAAATTATTGTCCAAGAAATGGTCAGCAGGAAAATTTCCTAATTTTTAAGCAATTTGTTATAATTTAAATGTGCCAGTATTTGCAATTATATAATTTTCTGGCTTGCATAGCATTGGTTGCATGCATAGCATTGGTTGCATACTTTATATGAAGACTTCATATAAAAATACTGTGTGATGCTTAATGGAGCAGCATTAGAGTGAAATGTTATCCGGTGTCATGTGACCTGGTTGTTGGTTGTCACATGACAGCAATTCCATCAAAGGGACCACGAATGTCCCGACAGTATTCTGAAAGGTAACAAACTTCCTTCAATATGAATGTAACAGAATACAGAATCAACTTACACTGTGATACATCATATAAAGTATGGAACCAATGCTATCCAAGCCAGAAAAGCAACACAAACAGTGATGTATATTGTTAAACCCAGCGAATGGGGCAGCTAAGTTGGACATGTTAATAATAAGAACATTTTCATTTACTTTGTTTCATTTAAATTTATTTATTTTAATGTCCCGGGTGTGGCTGGCCATAAATAAAAGTCTTCTGTTACACATTTCCGCTGTCAAAGTTAAACATTTTTTAATGCATGAACTAAACAAGATGACGGGCTAAAAATTTAAACATGTTGATTTTTTTCACAACAAATAAATAAATCAAATTAATGAATAAAATGTGCCATAAGGGTAATTCCATGTGAAATTAAGCAAAGGTTAAAAAGTTGATGTCTCAGAATTTGCCTAAATTTTATCCAATGAATAGGCAGCTTTACCTGAGCACTTCTGCAAAAACACTAAGGATTTGCATGCAAATTGTGTGTGTGTAACACCCTAATACGTGAACAGGGGGTAAGCGCCCAAAAACGCACCCATTATTTTTATCTGTTTTCACAAGCATTTTTGTTTTCCGATTATTTGGGATACTTTTGGCCAATTTGAGAGAACTTTAGGAGAAAACGTCATTGGGCAGAACAGTAATTTTCAGCTGCAATATAAATTAAATGAGACAATACACCATCCTGACATTTAGTATGTTGTTTACCTAATAAAGGACTGTGCACAGTTAAAAAATGGTGGTCATGTCACTTGTCCCACATTCTCATTTTGGGTGCTGAAATTCGTAAATTATTGAAAAAGTTATAAAGTTTAGGGCTGAATTATTCTGAAAGTGTAGCAACTAGAAGCCTACTGAACTAATAGGTCATTGTCAGTATCCCTGACAACAGATGGTTGCATATTGGACATTGTACTGTAACACAATCATGAAACACAGACTGCGGAAATCCTTCTTGAAAATTATTTTTAGGTTTTTTCCCTATTTTTGTGCACCCAGTATACCCATTGTCCTTTGTCGTATCATTCCTGAATTTTGCTGTTTTGTTGTATAATTCTTGAAATATGCAATTTTTGGCGCTTACCCTCTGTTCACATTATAGGGCGTTACAGACACAATTTGCATGCAAACCAGTTTTTTTTCCGAAGTGCTCAGGTACTTATTCAATGGTTAAAATTTAAGTAGGGATGTAACTGTAATTATAATGTAGTGGATCCCCCAATTCTGCTTTGTTTCTGTTGCAGACTGGAAGCCAATCCACATCCCTCTATGTTTGGGAACGGGCCAGAGAGACCGTTCTTTGAGCATGTTGCTCCAAAGGTGAGCCAAACCTCCTGAGATTGATGACATAATCTATGATAACACTCCTGGGGGGGGAGGTACTGCCATACCAAAACGGTGGGGGGGGGGTGCCACCAGAGTGCCATGGAGCACATGGAGAGAGAGAGACATCAAGAAATTTAGGGTCACCAAGAGAGAATTATTGAACAACTGATCTAATATCTATAAGTGCAACGTTTTCATTGGGAAGTTTCCTCGTCAGTGAAAGAGAGAATTATCAGGTTTAAATGGGGCACAAAGAGAGAAAATTTACATTTTTTCTTCGGACAGAGAGAAATGGCCAAAAACAGGGGCATTTGCATGGCACATACATGTATACCTCAGTATAGGGAGTACCCCCCCCCGGGATAACACTATTATTATTAACACAACATGAAACATGTTGCTAGCTTGACTTTACTGTTCAGGCAGGCAGGATTATTTTTTTCTCCATGTGTAGTGTTGGTGAATTTCAAAATTGCGTATGTAAGGGATGTGGTTAAACTTGCTGGAGTTTATTGATATAATAATATAATATGAATATTTATATAGCGCCCTTTTCAGCCTAAACTGCTCAGAGGCACTTTTCAGGTTCATTAAAACAAGTTATACATACCAAAAAGGTCAAAGAAAACTGCAGTATTTCTAAAATATGCAAACTTAAAACTAGTTGTCTAAGATATGCAAATTACAATAATTTAATTTAATTATCTCTATAATAAACACACACAAAACTATCTATAAAATATACATCTCTATAAAATGTCACAACCCATTAAAGCTAATCTGAAAAGCCTGGCAAAACAAGTAAGTCTTTAATAGTCGAGGGAGCCTGGCGAATACCAAGTGAGATGTTGTTCCACAATGTGGGGGCAGCCACAGGGAAGGCTCTGTCCCCCAGATGTGTCCTGGACATGGGCACATCAAGCAGTAACTTGCTCTCGGAATGAAGTGTCCTTCGAGGGTTGTGATGCACCAGCATGTCCTTGATGTAGGAAGGTCCTTCATTATGCATTGCCTTGTGTGTCAGTATGAGCACCTTAAATTGCACATGGTACTTTAGTGGAAGCCAATGCAGCGTGTGAAGGACAGGCATGATATGACACTGCCTGGGGACACGTGAAACAATGCGGGCGGCAGTATTCTGTACACGTTGTAGCTTGGCGAGCTGGCATGCAGGAAGGCCATGCAGCAATCCGTTTAGGTAATCAAGCTTTGAAGTGACGAGTGCATGGATGGTTATCTGGGCCGTGCTCACGTCCAGATATTTCCTTATCTTCCCAATGCTCCGTAGATGGTAGTAGGTTGAATGACACACCATGTTGACATGTGCATGCAGTCCACAGTTTGAGTCAGTCATTGCACCAATATTCCTGGCTTTCAGTATTGCTGGGATGACGCTCTACCTAATGGAGATGTCTGTCACAGCTGCTTTGGTGAGCTGCCCTTTAGCTCCAACCACAACAAACTCTGTTTTGTTGTCATTTAGTTTTAGAAAGTTCCAAGCCATCCATAGCCTGACCTCGGCGATGTACCTCTCCATAGCGGCAAGCGCTGATTGGGAAGATTCAGGATTAAAGGTGAGCAGCAGTTGGCTGTCATCTACATACAGGTGAAACTCAATGTCGTGCCTTCGCATGATATCCCCCAACGGTAGGGTGTAGACACAAAACAGTACAGAGCCCTGAGGTACTCCCAAGTCCACATGCTGGCAGCTGGATGATGCCCCCCGGATGAGGATTGACTGCTTCCTGTTGGTGAGGTACGATCTGAACCATGCGAGGGCTGTCCCAGTGATGCCCAGTCTAGTATGCAATCTGGAGAGGAGTATTGAATGGTCCACTGTATCGAACGCCGCGGACATGTCCAGCAGCACTAAGAACACATTTCTTGTTATCCGTGGCACGAAGCACATTGTCACTAATCCGGAGGAGCGCTGTTTCAATACTGTGGTGTTTCTTGTAGGCTGATTGGAGAATCTCATGCAAGCTGTGTTCAGACATATAGGTGTTGAGTCGACTGGCCACCATACGTTCTATCAGCTTGGATGACAGATTCGACACTGGTAATAAGTTCTTCAGTAGCTCAGGATCAAGATTGTTCTTTTTCAAAAGAGGGGTCACTAAGGCCTCTTTCAACGAGTCGGATACATTCCTCAATGACATGGAACTGTTTACAATCTGAACCAGCGCCTGCACCAATACATCAAGATTATCTTTTAGAAGCCACGTCAGAAGTGGATCTAAGCCGCATGACTTTGAAGGAGACTGTACGACCAATTTCCTGATCTCTGCTTCTGAGGCAGGGTTGAATTCTGACAAACTGGAGTTGACTGTGTGCATCATATTGGCACTGTGTGCATCATATTGGCACTGTGTGCATCATATTAGCACTGTTTGCATCATATTGGCACTGTGCATGTGCATCATATTGACACTGTGCATCATATTGGCACTGTGCATGTGCATCATATTGGCACTGTGTGCATCATATTGGCACTGTGCATGTGCATCATATTGGCACTGTGTGCATCATATTGGCACTGTGTGCATCATATTTACTCAGAGATATTATTCTTATTGCTTTTTTATGTAGTTTGAAAATTTGATGTGCTTGATGACCCCATAACAGTATACTGGAATTAATATTAGGAAGACATGTCGTTGCTGTTTTTATCATATCCGTGACCTTCGCCGTATTTGCCGGTATATGTCATTTTCTGTCGCTAAAACTATTGCAACAGCTCTTGTTAGCAGCAGACTTGATTATTGCAATTCCCTCCTTCACAATATTGCTATCAAGGATATTACAAAACGTGTCAAAAATTTTTGGCTAGGGTAGTTACACAATCTCTTCGTTTCTCTCGCTCAGTGCCACTTCTAAACTCATTGCATTGGCTCCGTGTGCGATATCGCATTATTTTTAAGATCTGTACAGTTAGCTATCAAGCCCTTTCAACCAAACAACCTGCATATTTACATTCAATGCTCACTCTAGCAAGACAGCCCAGACAACTTCGGTCGTCTGGTTCTAATTTACTTTCGGTTCCCAGAGACAAATGCTGGAACTCGAGCTTTCTCGGTTGCCGCACCAACTCTGTGGAATTCACTCCCCGACAGCATAAAATCAGCAAGAAATATAGCTTCATTTCATTTCTTTTCGCCGTCATCTGAAAACCTATCTTTTTAATATTGCCTATCCTCCTTAGCTTCTTGGCACCTCCATCCATCTGTTGACGACTATTCGCATTGTACATGATCACCAGAATGCCTAATCCTTTGGTTTTGTTGCGCCACTGAGCTCGGATTCTCCGAGGATATGAGGGAAGTGTACATAATAGATAATATATTTTATGGTAATATGTGATTAAGTTTGTTAAAAATTCCAATTGTTTTATTAATTTTTTTTAGCTATTTTATTTGCATGACTCTGCCAGTTTAAATGGTTATTTTAAAACACTGAAATAATTTACACAATCAGTGTTTGCCCCGTCTATTTGCAACAATGTAATTTCTACTTTATTTTGAGGTATATAAAATATCATAAGTTTTTTTGACATTTAATGAAAGTTTGTTGGCTTTTAGCCAGTTGCTAATCTTACTGAGTTCTGTGTTTATATTATTACTTTTGATTCTTCCACCTAGACCATCACAATTATTTAGTGTACTTTTAGTGTACGTTATACATTCAAAGAGGTCACTAGAAAGAGTCATTTATATAAATAAGAGTGGTCCTAAAATTTACCCTTGTGGAACACCAGTAATCATAACACTTTCTTCAGATTTGATATTTATGTAACAGTATATTGTGATCAATGGTACAGCTGTAATCTATAATTTCCAAGAGTTGCAAGTTCTGTGGAATGTTTTTTTTCTAAACCCATATTGGCTATTGTAATAATATTATAGTGCTTTGGACTGGAAATATTCGTGTATTTGATCAAACATAGTTCTTTCAAAACATTTTTAAATAGCTGGTAAGAGAGAAATTGAGCGATAATGATCAAATACAGATGTATCACCCTTTTCAAAAGGGGTATAACTTGAGCAATTTTTTATTTGTTTTGAAAAATACTGGTCATTATTGATTGATTAATAATTAGAGTAACTGCATTACACATTTCATGTTTTATTGATTTTAATAAATTTGTTGATATGCCATCTTTTTTGAGTCAAGACTTTGAATTTAAGTGATCAGTTATACTTCTATCTATCTATCTATTGGCTTAAAATTGAAGGCGTAAAAACTTGGATTTTTTAATCTTTGTAAGATTGGTTTTCATTGTTATTTATTTTTTATAGGAAAGAGTAGGACCTATATTTGTAAAAACAAATTAATTTTTTTGGTAATAATGTGTTTGTCATATACCATTTCCCCATCAACTTTGAAAGAATCAGGGAACTGATCTCTCTTTGAAATTTTCTGAATAATTTCTTTAATTGTATGCCATGTCTTTTTTACGTCATGTTTATGCTTTTCAAAACTAGACTGATAGTGCATTTATGTAGCTAACTGAATATTCCATTATAAGTATTCAAATTTGTTTTGAGCGTAAAATACTGTTCTATGTTTACAGGAGTCTGTTTCAGTTTTATGTATAATTTATCTCTAAACTTAATTGATCTTATGATGCCTAGAGTAATCCAAGGCATTTTCTTGTGCTTGTATTTGTAAAATTGTATTATCTTAGGTAATGATTTCTTCAAGGAGGTAGAAGTTGTCACTGGGATCAGCATAAACGTCTTTGTTAAGCTTGTCATAAATATCTGAGTTTGTTAGTTCTGTTTTAAATGTGTCAGTTGATTCAGGACTGTGTTGTTTAATTTGTATAAACTTAGGCACATTGTTAACAGTTTGAACATAGTCCAAGCCAATAAAATGTAGAATGTGGTCAGAAACAATGCTTATTAACATATTAGTTGACAATTTGAAAAATCCCTTTGACAACTTAATAGATAATTTGAGTCTTGTAATTTTTTGAAAAAAAGCCAAGTGATGTGACTGTCAAAATATTCACATATTACGGATTTATCATTTATTTTCAATATTATTTCTATATTATAATCTCCTGGAATTATAACCTTCATAAGTCTACAAACAATCATTAAACTATCAAACATTTACTGACCTTGCAAAGATGCACACGTTTTAGCTATCCTGTTACCGTATCTTTTAACTCAGATTGTTGAACATTGCATATTATGTTAGGGTAGTGACCAGTATTGTATACACAATATTCAGTTAAAGCTGCATTCTCATGATTTCAGTTTGTGCTCATCTCGTTTCAGACATCTAGTATCATTTGTGACGTGCTTACTCACTGTTACAAATTTGTTGTTTAATTTTGATGAAATCTTTGGACAAACTATTAAATAAGTTTTGGTCTGACCAAAAATGAAAAAAGGCCAAAAGTGGCGATACAGTTTGTGTTGCAAATATGTCTGCTCGAGGCTATGAATCCACTTTCGCAAGTTACTCGACCTAACAATCAAAATGAATTCTTTCGGTGGTTTTAACAAAAGCAAGCACTTGTTATTTAACCAACTGTACATATCACAAACTGTATTCAAACGCTACAGACGTGAACATCAACAAACCTGATTTATGATGAGCTAAATGAGTTAAGAAGACAACTTTACGATCATTGCAAACTCTTCAGGGACTGTAGTTTTATTTTATTTGTTTTAATTAATAATAATAATAACTAATTTTGGTTCTTTTATACCGCATATTCATGTACTTGACAGATCAATGAGCTTTGCAATAAAATAATACATAAATAAAAATGCACATAGTTATGCTTATAATCCAATCCAATATATTATAAACTCATTTAAATCTAGTTTTAAAACACATATATATATATATATAATATCTATATATATGTATATATATATATAATAAATAAATTGAAATATAGTATACTTGATGACGCAAATTAAAATAATATAATAACTATATTGAACATTGTTCAAATTAAGAAAAAGTGTGAAAATGCGAAATTGTCGTAGCAGTAGTAGCCAATTACAGTGTCACTGGTTATAAAACAATTTGAACAGGTGGGTTTTTAGTGTTTGTTTAAACAATTCATTTTAATATAATTTATTTTCAGATGAAACTCCCAATGCGTATTGTGATGAGTAATCTCTGGCTGTTTTCACCTTTGGTCGTCAAGTAAGTGGGTGCTTTATTGCGAACAAGCCGAAACTAACCACCAAATTATCCAATACAAACTGTTGGAAATTTCCCCACCAAAAAAACCTAAGATGGATGATGCAAAAGTGGGTGGATTTTCACAATTTTAAAATGCTGGCCGAATTACTAGGGTGGCTGCCCATGAGAGGTGCTCTCGACTTCTCTGGGAAGCATTCAGCCTCTCTGCAATTACTGCGCGAATACTATTCGTTCACATATCTTCCTCTGTAGCCAGGTAGTTATGCTTCGAAATGGCAACAAAAGGATTGAGAGTCTGACGTAACTGCTGAGCCACCCCGCCCCAGTTGGTTTGTGTATAATTATTGCATGAAATGAAGGAATTGTTTCATGTTGTAGGATGCTGTCACGAAAACCAGAAACCAATGCGATGCTCAGAACAACGACAGCTATCACCCAATTTAATGCTGGAGTAAAAGTAGGTGTAAATTATTCACTTTCTATCATTTTGATTTGGACCACTGATATTCAACCTTTGTTTTCCATTTAGTAAAGTTATTTCGTCAACGTAACATTTTGCCGTATGTTTTTTTTACTTGAAGCACAACAAGATATCACTGTTTATTTACAACGATTGCGCCATATAATTTTGTTGCTTTATTCATTGTTTATGTGCCTCAGATATATGTTGCTCTAAGATAAAAACTAATAGTTTTTAATTGCACAATAATTATGTAATTACATATAAAGTAAAAAGGTCATTGACTCCATTAAAAAAATTTGCAGTTGTATGTAGTATGTGAATAGTTGTGTGTAGTAGGTGAATAGTTATGTGTAGTATGTGAATAGTTATATGTGTAGTCGGTTTAATAAAAGAGTGCATACTTTTGTCAAAACCATCGAAGGAGTTGACCTTGATCATTAGATCGGATAACTTGCGAAAGTGTGAATAGCCTTGGCATACTATATAGAGCTGGACCACGTTTTGCCAAATTTTGACTGCATCTGGTAAAAAATAATTTAATACTTTGTCCGATGATTCCACCAAAACTAATTTGTACAAACGAGCTAGCATGTCATGGTGGATACTAGATATGGTAAATTTTTCGCAAAATGTTTCTGATGAGATGAGCTTAAAATCATATTGAGGAAGGGCTTTTAATGTGGACATGTTGTGATTTTCTGTTCCTCAGGATAATGTGATTGTGCCACGAGCTACAGCCACCGTTAACCACAGAATTCACCCAGCTCAGACAGTCGAGGAGGTAATTATAAACATTATTGTGCAAACTCTTACAATTGTCAATCTTAAAACCTACATGCAAACATAGTCTATATAATCATTCAAACAATGCATATTTGGCTGTTATACTATATTAATATTTTAAAAGTGACATGGCTAGATGTGTTTGTATAGTAAAAAACGACTGATAATTTTTAATAACTGCCCTGGGAATTACTGCATTAATTTTTCCAGTGGCACTGAACAGCAGTGTTTTGGCAGTCCAACAGTATTTTTTGGTTAATCTTGGGCCCCTGAACCACTGTTAATTTCCTGATAAAATACAGGTGCTATATTCGACCTATTAAGCGTACATACCCTAATTACCCTAATTAGCATACACCTCCTTTTTTAATCATCAGGATCCATAATTGTAATGTGACTAGTGAGGAACAACTGAAGTGTCGCCATCTGGTGTTAAACAGTTGTCACAACTTTTCAGTTGTTCTAGTCACCATATGACACCACTAGTGTTACACAGTTATCTTATTGTCAAGAGAAAAATGTTGGTGTACGCTTGTAAAAACAGATCCATTGACATTTTTCCATGGCACAATTTTTTTTAAGCGTGCTGTACGCTTGTTAAGTGGAATACTGTAAATTATGTTGCCGCGTACAGTGAAATGAACCAAGGTTCCCTACACTAACTGAATTATCAAGTTAAATGCTCAATGAACAATTATTGGCAATTCAAGTGCTGGAACACTTTCCCAAGACAGTAGTGCAGTGCATGCACACACAAACCTCTTTGAAGTGCCACGCTCAGGCTATGACTGACAGCAGTAATTAACAATGTTGCTTATTGAACATTATCCAGCATTATCAAACAGTTCATTTTAATGATCGTACAATTCTTTTATCGTATCCCAAAGTTTTATTGACTTGTGTAGACTTTCGCTAGTCTTGCCAAAATGGCATCTTGTCAAGATTGGTGAAAGTTTATAAGTAGATAAAACTATGGGATATGATAAAAGAATTGTATGATCATGGTTATTGAACATATTTGTGTAAGGTGCTTTGAAGAGACTGAAGACTAAACCAGCACTTAATAAAAATTTATTATTATTAAAATAAGCAATTGTGTGTTTTAAGGTGTTGGCCTACGACAAGAAAATAATAAATGATGAGCGAGTGTCATTTGAAATCGGACCTCACTTTGAACCTCCGCCGAACTCCCCATTCTCTGCAGACTGCTTTGGCTACCAGATGGTCAGAGCCAGCATCCTTCAAGTATGGGGCTACAAGAACGTTACAGTGGCTCCAGGTAATGGCCTTTGTTCTTTGTGTATTTTAAAGTGAAACAAAAGTCGTGGTTTTGGAGCATTGCACCTAAAAGAGTTAACAAAAACTAATTTTTTTTAACTACAATCAAGAATCTTACACTAGTGGTTTTAATAATAAATAAATAGTTCACTTATATAGCACCAAATCTAGTTAAAACTACTCGAGGTGCTTTACGTTAAAAACTACATAATTATATTAAACTTTAAGCTAGATAATTAGATTACATTAAAATTATGTTAACGTTTCATTAAACAAATTGATTAAAATAAAATAATTAAGTTACATTAAAATAAAGTGACATTAAAAAAATAAGATGATATAATTAAATTACATTTATATTAAATAACAAAACAAAAAAAACAAAAAATTGTAGTACAGTTGAATAATATAGCTAGTAAATTTGTCTTAAATTTCCATGGTTTTCTCAGAATTTATTCTAAAAGTGGGAGATTCTGATCAGATCTCAATTATACTAGGGGCTTTATGTTTATTGGGAGACCATTAAGCACCATGGCTGTTCTAATAAATTGACTTCAAAGAACCACATCAAATGGTTTCGACTGAAACTGAAGGGCCATCAGAAGCGACGTGAACTGTCAATCAGATGCGCTGCTAAGTCAGAATAGGATAAGTTTAGCAAACAGAGGCCAAAATATATTGCATAAGTTGAGTTTAGATGTAAACATCATGGCCATATCCTATTGGCATGTATAGGAGTAGGTGTTTACAAATAGATTTTCATTTGGCGAGCAAGTTTATTAGACTTTAACACACGTGACGTAGGATTATCTAACAGTATGGTGCGACATATGAAATTAAGATGCTGTGTGTTCAACAAGGTTTTCCTAATAAATGACTGGTGTCATAGTCTTGATTGCAAATGGTTATGCTTTAGTAAGTCTTATAGGTGCATAGACCCAAAACCATGAATTTTGGTTTGATTAAAAATTTTAATGCATGTAACATGAGCGTGGTGTAACGACAACTACAACTAATGACTACTACAACTACATTGCTTTATCATGACAGGTCTGTTGATGGCCAACACGGACACTCGACACTACACCAGCCTCACTTCCAACATCTATCGATTCTCACCGACTTACATGTATCCTGGCGATGTTGCAAGAGTTCACGGGGTCAACGAGCGAATCTCCCTGAAGAACTATGAAGAGGCTATTAACTTCTACCTGCAGGTGATGCTCAATGCTGACCGGTCAATGCTGCATGCATCCAGTGCGCAGCCTCACTGACCTGTGAGTGACCATTGTCACTGTCTGCTGACACAGAAACCCTGCCCAAAAATGTTTGATTGATAGTTTTGAAGTAGCATGAGCATCACTATGAGAGCTACTTTGCAGGAAGTGGGGCTTTATTGACATTTCACAGCACGCTCGGCTGTTCAGGCCTGAATAACTTCATGGTTGTAAAGAAAAAACATTTCAGATGCAGTTTTCAATTCATTGTTGTGTACACTATGTTGTGTACAATATCATATTTCCCTGTCGGTTTTATTTGGCAACCAATGTTTATTTATAAAATACATTTACAGTTCATGATCCTAAAATTACGGGTGGAATTCATAAAATTTTCTTGTTGCTTATGTAATAGAATATGTCAACGAATTCAGTCGAACATAGCTACTGGTGAATGTGCATACAGTGCTGTGTATAGTTTTGTTTACAGTGCTGCATATAGTTTTGTTAAATTAGATTTAACAAGATTGCTATCCCAAACAACAAGTTCCAGATCGCAAGTGGACAAGGAAGCCATTGGCTTATCGAGAGTCCAACAATTTTCTCATCTATGTGTAGCCCGCCCTTATCAGATATCTGTCAATTCTATTTTTAAACATATTCACACTACTAGCATTAACACAATCATTTGGCAGTTTGTTCCATTCATTTATCACCCTCTGTGAGAAAGAGTACTTTCTCATGTCCAACCTACACTGCTCCTTAACTAATGCTGCTTTGTGTCCTCTGGTTCTACTGCCTTCTTTAAATTAGATTACTGTTTCTTTTCTAATCTTTCCTTTTCCACTGTGGAAACAATGTGGAACATTATATTATGAAAAACAAGCATTATAGTTGAGGTAGTGAAAACATAGCTATATCTTCTTGAGCAATTCCCTAAAATGTGAGGATTATATTTGGTTGTACAGTACAAAAAACATTCCATTCTAGAATTGTATGGAAAGAAGCTGTATTTGTGATAATTTGCCTAGCTTGGATGTGGTGAAAGCACCTATTGTGATTTGTATGTCGAGTGCACCATGAATTAGGAATTAGCCATTAATTGTCAGGTTAACCGTGAAACTGCCTTGGACGTTGAGTAATATTTTTACTTATTTCACAGCCAGTTTACCTTTTTCTTCTGACGTGACATGTTGACTGCTATCAGTAATCATTCAAGGAATGACTACCATGTCACCATCTAGTGGTAGTCGTTTGAAGAAGATTACTGATAGCAGTCGAAACGTCACAAGAAGAAAAAGGTAAACTGACTGTGAAATAAGTAAAAATATTACTCATTTGAACCATCCAGTCTGATGAACATCTTCACTCAAATGCCTTGGACGTTGTTTGTTGCCTTATAAATTATCATTAAGGCTGGTTTACATGAGAGATTTTTGTCCTGATTTGTTAGACAACACTGTGCCGCACCAAACCGGTAAATAAATTATGTGTGCAATTAGACATGCAACATGTCTAGGCATTGCAAACTAGATCTTGACTTTCATCACACCCGCTTTGAGCTTTAATATAAGTTAACAACTGGTTCACCTGTGGTCAGTTCCTGATTGGCCAATGCTTCAAAATTAGGGTCAACTGTCCCTGACAAAACTGTTCTGCAAACCGGCCTCCCACCTGTGTTTAAACGACCGATTGTTGCAGCGCAATATCGCGCGGCGCTACATCAGCTGATAAATTTGACAAATATCACTCATGCAGTTAGCTGCAGTAATGTCTTTGTAACAACGGGCACTTGACTTCGTCAAGCGTTGACACCATCCTCGCCACCAGGGGGCTTCTGACTACATTAGTTTACCTGTTGAAACGCTGATTTTTCAGTTGCTATGTTAAATTGCTTGCTCTAATTTATGAGGCCTATGTACAGGAACTTAACTTTAATTAGTTTAGGACCCGCCGTCGCTGGTTGGATGGGTAATGATAGGCATTACCTGGAAACGCTTTTTTAAAGCTTAGGTACAAAACTTCAAAGAGGTGCAAATGATTCGGTGTACATCCACACATGGCGTAAACTGACAAATCAGCGTTTCAACAGGTCGATCTGCCAGGGGCACTGTAGTACTACTACCATGCCTGACTAGATGCCCCCTTTTTAATCAGCAGGATCCATAATTATTGTAATTTGAGTGGAACAACTGAAGTATCGCCATCTGGTGTTAAACAGTTGGCACCACTTTTCAGTTGTTCTATAGAAAATAATGTTGGTGTACGCTTGTAAGAACAGATTCCTTGACATTTTTCCATGGCCCAATTTTTGTCAAGTGTATTGTACGCTTGTTAGGTTGAATATAGTATTCCCAGTATGTGCGTAGAAGAGTAGAACATGTTATAGTTTTGTACACTGGAAAACATTTGCTGCTTTAATTTTTTATCAAAAGTTTTTGCAAGAAGAAACTTTTTATGGAGATTTAATTTAACAGATTAGCACGTGTCAATCAAAGGTACGCTTTAATACAACGCAGTGTCCAGTCCCTGCTCAAAGTGCTTTACACTTCACCCCCTGGCAGACATGTTCGTTCCACAGCCAACGTGACTTCTATGGGAAGCATTCAGCCACTTTGCAATTACTGTGCAAAGATTACTCGTTCACATATCCACCACTGTCTATAGCCAGCACTCATTTCAGAGTGAAATGAGGCAACGTGGAGTGAACAAAATTGTCCAAGCTTCGAAACAGCAGCAACAGGATTTGAACCCTGGTTCTCTTCCACTGTAGTGTATATACTGTTTTGCGCTTTTGTTGAAAATGCCAAAATCACAAACTTTAGATGTTCGCAGACATTTCCGGTGTACAGTATTGTATTTTTCTAATGTCAATTTACAAATTTCTAGGATAGCCTTAACTTGTGAAGTTGTAAACCGATTTAAACACCATTAACTGATTACTTGATAACCAGTTATTGTAGTAATAGTTACGGTGTTACTGTCCCTGAAAAACGTATAACTCAACAACAAACAATGGTAATTAAGATAGCCCTTCAAAGTTTCCTGCACAGATTATCCAGAAAGGCAATTTTTACCCTTGTAAGTAGCCTTGAAAATTTTAAATCATCATTTAGTACTTCTAAAATTGGATATATATATATATAATATATATATAATTATATATATATATATATATATATGCAAAAGAATCCGTAAAAGAAGTGTATTTTTGAACTTAAGAGTATTCAAAATGTACCTGTTTCCTGAAAGTTTAAGCCGGATTTCTTGCCAGTGCATCAGTTACATAATCTGTTGTTGGAATTTGCCATTATCTACAACTGATGATATTGCATCACATGTATTACAATTTACCCTGTATGTTTTTATAGTAGTGTCTGACTGTATAGTTAACCGTTGTGTGGTCAACTGATTTGTCGATGTTGATTTTCCGATTAAAAATACATTTTGTATGGATTCTTCTCATTTGCATTTAAGTGTGGAACTGGGTGAAACTTATGAGGTTAGTTCTCATCAGTTTTAAAGCTTAACACATGCTATTAATTCATTGGCCCGCATATGCTGTGGCTGTTTGTTTGGTGTTGTATTTATTTTTTGAGACAGTGTTGTATGCATTTATAAAATATGTCCATTTATAAAATATATACCGCTTTTGGCGAGATAATCATCATCATCAGTGGTATTTTTTACATCCCCAGGTAATGTAAAAATATACAGTAAGCGGTATTTATGTTGTGAAACTTCGCTATTTTATTTCATCGCCAAATTGTGCATTTTTTATATACAAGGAGATGAAAGATCAAAGAAGTAACACATTTTGCAAAGACATTATTGAAATGTTATGAAATACTAATAAATACCAGTGTCGCAATGTCTGGCTGCCGGGCTTGTTCAAACTGAACAAGATGATGGCATTTGGCAAATGTGGAGGAACGGTTTTTTTCTTCATGC
Source organism: Lamellibrachia columna (assembly GCA_963662155.1). Taxonomy (NCBI): domain Eukaryota; kingdom Metazoa; phylum Annelida; class Polychaeta; order Sabellida; family Siboglinidae; genus Lamellibrachia; species Lamellibrachia columna. Next base: position 26,173,609 of record OY759275.1, on the reverse strand, counting down.
ATTTCCAGTTTATAAAATTTCTAACAGTAAATATACTATAACAAAAAAGATTAAAGCAAAGTATAATAGTGTTAATTTATATGTAATTTGAAATCGATAAGTTAAGAGAATTGAGGCATTTTATTTATAGACGAAACATCACTTAGTTCCCTACAAGTTAGCCAATGAAAATCACTGTACGTTCTTATAAGGAGACCTGACTGTTACCCCCCACTATTCCAGGGTAATGGGACAGAGCCACACAGCTAGGTTACATTTTGTTGAATATATTTTTTATTGGAGTTGTAGTCTGGTAACTGGCAGTTGACAACTACTACTAATTATCGGGGCCATATTATACCCTTTTTGCATAAATAGTTAATTAGCTAGAGCACTTTATACCATACGGGTGCAAACATGCTCAATTAACCTCCACTACGTTGATACCTTTGATCACAGATTACAAACACTATTAGTATCAAACAGGAACTTCATCAACACTCATTAAGAAAATGTGTCATACAGCTTTACTTCTATAATGGACTTAATTACTATTCATTATGTCCATCATTTTTTGGGGGGTAAAACTTTATTTTTCAAGTATACAGGCATGGAATTAATTGTCAAGTAACTAATGTAGCCTACCAGGTGCTTGGAACAAGTCTCAATTTAAATATTTAGTCAAGCAGTTTATAATTAACTATATCAATAATCAGGGGCCAGCTCTTTTTGTCTATTACTAAAGTAATTTATTTATGGTAATTTTGTACATAAATATTTTGTGGTGCATACATGTTTTATAACTTTTAGTAATTGTTTTCTGATCAAATCAACAATTTTTCAAAATTATCATTGGCTTATGTTATTGTGAAAGGCCTTCTTTAGGATTTTTAGGGAAGTGAAATACCATAAGGACAGTGAAGTAAAACTGGTTTTACCCATGAGGATTCAAGGCTTCAACAAATAGTGGGGGGGACCACAGACATAAACAGAACACCTCTTAGTAAAACAAGACCAATGAGCCCTTATCAGTTGACACATGATACAGTGATACAGGCAAGGACCAGTGATATCCATATCACAGCAAGAACCCACTGGAGGCGCAGTGTTTATACTGTACAGCACCCAGTCTTCGTCATATATTTCATACCAGCATCTACTAAATAACTTCAATTATTGAGTGTAATAAATGTACAATGGGTTAAAATACATGTCTCACTAAAGTGACTGTTAAATAACTATATTAATATGTAGGCTGCAGGTGGCACGCTTATGCCTAACTTTAGAATAGACCACTAAGGCAAGTTTGTAAGATAAAATTGTATTTATTACAACTTAATTACTAAACTAATAAACTAAACTTACTACTAAAATGATGCAAAACCAAGTGTCTCGGTCATTGCACAGTTTTCACTCCTGGTCTAACTTCAGTACCACATCAAGGAGTGGGCCTGTACAAATACAAACAGAACAAGTAAACTATACACATCCAAAGAAATGTTCACCAGTAATTTCAGACAATGAACTTAAATGTGTATGCTTAAATGCCAGGAGCATAGTAAATAAAAAAAGTGAGTTAGACATTATGGTAGCAGATATTGATCCTCATGTAATAGGCATCACAGAATCATGGGCAAATGAAGATATAGTAGATGCTGAGTTAGCACTGACAGGCTATGTAATGTTTAGGAAGGATAGACGAGAAAGAAGGGGAGGTGGAGTAATTTTGTATATTAAAGAATTTATCCAAGCATATGAAATTACACTGAAAAGTGAAGCAGATAGTGTGGAAGCAATTTGGTGTAACATAGTTACCAGGAACTCAACATTAACAATAGGAGTAGTTTATCGTAGTCCTAACATAGGACAAGAGGAAGATGTAAAATTACAAAAGGTGATAAGGGAGGTGAGCAAGGGAGAATGTGTTATAATGGGTGATTTTAACCATGGCCAAATACAATGGGAATCGTTAGAGAGTGCTGGAGGTGACGACCATCAGTTTCTACTTCTAACACAGGATTGTTTCCTTACTCAACATGTCTTGGAACCAACCAGAGGTGGGAATGTGTTAGATTTAATTTTGTCTTCTCAAAATGAATTAGTTGACAATGTTAAAGTACACGAACCTTTGGGTTCAAGTGACCATAACCAAATCCATTTTAATATAAAAGTAAAAACAGGGAATACATATAAAAAACAATGGAGGAGGAACTTCAACAAAGGCAAATATAAAGTGATGAGAACATATCTAGCAAATATAGATTGGAATAACTTGCTGAAGAACAAGACAGCAACAGAATGCTGGACTTGTTTAAAATATGAGATTGAGGGCATTATTGAGAAATTTATTCCATTAAGAAAACAAGGGAAAAGATCCAGGAAAAAACACCTGTCAAAAGAAGCTATTAGAAAAATTGCTCACAAACAGATGCTGTGGAAGGTCTATAAACACACTGGAAATGTAGAAGACTACACAAACTATAAAGAGGCACTTAACCTAGCTACAACTGAAATTAGAAAATCTAAAAGAACCTTTGAACAAAAATTGGCAGGTAATATAAAAAATGACAGCAAGAGTTTCTATGCTTATGTAAGGAGTAAACAGAAAGTTCGAGATAAGGTCGGACCACTGGAAAACAACAGTGAAAACATAATTTCAGATGGGTTCCAAATGGCAGAGGTCCTGAATGAGTATTTTAGCTCAGTTTTTACCACAGAAGATATCAGCTCACTTCCAGTTCCATTGACTAAATTTGAGGGCAATAAATCAGAACATTTAGGGCAGTTATTTGTAACTCCTGAAATGATAGCAAAGAAAATTAAGAAGATGAAAGATAATAAATCACCTGGAGTTGATGGGATACCACCAAAACTGCTAAAGGAAATTGTTGATCAAATTAGTACACCACTTGCAAACTTATTTAACTTGTCACTAGAAGGAATAGTTCCTTCAGAATGGAAAGAAGCAAACATTACGCCGCTATTTAAGAAGGGATCGAGGAAGAAGCCAGAAAATTACAGACCAGTGAGTTTAACATCAGTTGTATGTAAATTACTCGAAACATTAATTAGAGACCACATGGTGGAATTCCTCATAAAACATAAATTAATAAATACATCTCAACATGGATTCCTAAAAGCAAGGTCATGTCTAACCAATCTCTTATGTTTTTTAGAAGAAATTACAAAGTGGGTAGATGACGGGTCACCAGTGGATGTTGTCTACTTAGATTTTCAGAAAGCTTTCGATAAAGTGCCATATCAAAGATTGTTACTTAAACTAAAAGCCCATGGTCTAGGTAATGATGTAATCAACTGGATAGAAAAGTGGCTTACACACAGAAGACAGAGAGTAATAGTAGATGGTAAGATTTCAAACTGGAAATCTGTTTTGAGTGGGGTACCACAGGGATCAGTGTTAGGCCCTATATTGTTTTTAATATATATAAATGATTTGGAGGATGACATATCTAGCAAAGTACTCAAATTTGCAGATGACATAAAAGTATTCAGAAAGGTTACTAATGATACAGATAAACAAAGTTTACAGGATGATCTAGAAAAATTAGTTAAATGGTCAGAAAAATGGCAAATGTTATTAAATTTTGGGAAGTGTAAATGTATACACATAGGACATGGAAATATGGACGAGGAATATAAAATGGGGGATGCTGTACTAGGTAGAACCACACAAGAAAAGGATTTAGGAGTAACATTTAATGCTGACATGAAAGTTTCAGAGCAATGTGGGATTGCTGCTTCGAAAGGAAATCAAATTCTAGGGCTAATTAGGAGAACTATCACGTATAAGGAGAAACATCTAATTGTACCCCTGTACAAAGCAATAGTTAGACCACATTTGGAATATTGTATTCAAGCATGGAGGCCATATCATAAAAAAGACATAGATAAGCTAGAAAGAATACAACGAAGAGCAACTAAGATGATTCCAGAATTAAGAGACCTTAGTTACGAAAGTCGCTTATTACAATGTGGTTTGACAACACTAGAGACCAGGAGACTAAGAGGAGACCAAATAGAAGTGTTTAAAATAGTGAACGTTTATGAGGATGTTGATAGGAATATCTTTTTCAAACTTAAAGAAGGACACAAAGCAGCATTAGTTAAGGAGCAGTGTAGGTTGGACATGAGAAAGTACTCTTTCTCACAGAGGGTGATAAATGAATGGAACAAACTGCCAAATGATTGTGTTAATGCTAGTAGTGTGAATATGTTTAAAAATAGAATTGACAGATATCTGATAAGGGCGGGCTACACATAGATGAGAAAATTGTTGGACTCTCGATAAGCCAATGGCTTCCTTGTCCACTTGCCATCTGGAACTTGTTGTTCGAGATGGCAATCTTGTTAAATCTTGTTAAATCTATTTGCATATCGTAGCAGTATTCTACCATAAAGACACATCTAGCAGGCATTAGGCAGGCATTAGCTTTGCATATATCAAGAAAGGTTTTCAGGATCCATGTTGTTTTGTAAATGGCCAGCCATTCCTGCATTTGCAAACTATTCTAAAAGCAGTAAAGAAATCACAGGATAATGTAGTTAAAGCCAGGTTACCTATTACAGCAGAAATGTTAAGTAAAATGTGTAATGTTCTAAGATCAGGTTTCTTAGGCCATATGAAGACTTAGTCCTAGAGACAGCATTCTGTCTGGCTTTCTTTGGATCTTTAAGATGTGGAGAATTCACAAGTCGGTCTAACACTTTTGACCCTCTAACAGATTTGAGTATAGGTGACATACAGTTTCATATTCATGAAAGGTATTTCACACTTCAGTTGAAAAGATCAAAGACAGATCCATTTTGCAAAGGGGTAACTCTTAAATATTTTGTAACACCAGAACATTTGCCCTTTCCAGACTATGATGGCCCTGCTGCAGACAAGGAATAATATGGTAGCCCAGTCACATGACCCCTTGTTTACCACTTTAACAGGGGTGCCATTGACACGCTCTTTCTTAATAGAGAAACTAAAGATACTTCTTTTCAGTCTTGGTTACAATCCATCTTTGTATAGCGGTCATTCATTCCGGATAGGCGCAGCTACCACAGCAGCAGCTGCACACATTCCAGATCACATGATACGAACACTGGGCAGATGGAACTCTGATTGGTTGTTGATTAACAACCATTCAGTATTATCCAACTTTCCACCCCATCCTCATATCTTGGGGAATTCAGTTTAACACCTCTTTTTGGGATGGCTAGACATCTAGAGGGATGCAGACCCCTGGATCTCTGGTCATGTGACCGCAGTCACATGATCATGATCAAGTAGCTGGCCCAGGACCGCAGTCCGGTCACGTGAAAAATCCAGGTCTTGCATCCAGTTCTCAGGGTGTCACAGCTGGCCCCAGAGAGATCTTGCCAGACTGTCCCATTTTATTGCCAAGATGAATAGTAAACATGAAGCTTTTATTACATGAGTCATTGTGTTGTTCTGTCATAAATTGAAGCATAGTGTTATCATTGTGGTTTATGACAGAACAACTTACTGATGTATCTTGGGAGCCTACCAGAGGCCAGGGACCATCCCTACCAAGGGCCTGGGGGAATGAAAGCTGACCAACTAAAAGGTTCATCCCCTCACCGCAGGGAGCCTCTGACCAATTACAAGCATTAACCCTGCTATGGGAGCTGGCAGCTCCCCTTATGTTCCCTCACTGCAGGGGGTGTCTGACCAATTAGAAGCATTATCCCAGCAGTGGGATCTGGCAACATCCCTTCCTTGCGCCATCTTTGTATCATAACACGGACAAGGAAACACGTCACCCACCAATTAGCCCCCATTTTTCCACCTTTCAAAAAATGATAGGATGGCCAGCATTTCAAAACGCCTGGGGGGCATTCGTTCTAAACACTTCGTTTTGGGCTGGCTGGACACCCGAGGGATGCAGACCCCAGGATTCTCTGGTCATGTGGCCGCAGCCACATGATCATGATCAAGTAGCTGGCCCAGGACCGCAGTCCGGTCACGTGAAAAATCCAGGTCTTGCATCCAGTTCTCAGGGTGTCACAGCTGGCCCCAGAGAGATCTGGCCGGACTGTCCCATTTTATTGCCAAGATGAATAATAGATATGAAGCTTTTATTACATGAGTCGTTGTGTTGTTCTGTCATAAAGTAGCATCCAGTGTAAGCTAAGATGATACATAAACATATATTAAATACCATAGTTCTATCACATCGGTGCTGTTCAAAATATTGTCTGTAAGATACATGCTATCTTATTCAGTACTATTATTTAATAATATTAATGTTTATCCATAAATTCCCTAGCATACATGTAGGTATTAATGTAAAACTAGTACTCTACATGTATAAACTCCTAATAGCATAAACTCAACAGTCAACAATATGGTCTATTTCACATGTGTATTACCCAAGGCATTGCCTGATAAGTCTAGCTGTTTTTGCACTGAACATTGTTTACAAACAAGTCTTGGACACTATCTAGGGTCTGTACTAGGGAATAGTTAAGATCAACCCTCTCACAACTACCTCTTAGAGCAATTAATCAATAACTTCAATGGGAGAGAGGACACCAAGCTGATCCTGGCTACACCTAACTAATATCTTATTACAAGCACAATCTATCCATGCACCTTGTATATCAAATATCATAACATATTAAATATAACAGAAGCACCATTAAACATGATCAAAACTGAGCTTTCTGAAGTGTTCTATACATGTAATTAGCTAATAACTGCAAGTTGTAAAAATCTCATTAATTAAGCCTTGTTGGACGTTCTTCCATAAGGTCCACATACCACGCTTTCCCCATCTTCCAACACATTAGTAATCAAAGTCACCATTAAGTAATTATAACTGATAAAGTAAATATCCTGAAATAAAAAGATGGACAGTTCTCTATCACACAGTATGATACAATTATAAATTGAAAGCATTGCTTAACCCAAATGCCCACACTTATAACACAACTGCTGGGACATGCACTCTCAACCAAATGACTAATCAATCTGGTGGCCATGCCCCACTAAGTCTAAGAACAAAATTATATTATACATGATGATAATGAGGAGAAATTAATTTACTTACTTACATATGTTAGACAACTATTTAATTGTAACATGCTACGTTCACACTATAAATAGTACTACCCTATGGATGCAACTGTTTCTGCCGTGCAACGAAATGCGGGCCAGTGTTCCACGCCTGCTTCGCGGCAGCGAGCTGTCTTATCGCTTCCTAGTCAATAGGGGACTCACTTGCCTGTGGCTCCATCTATCAAATTCCACTCGGAGGATGAAATAACTCTTGCATAATCCGTCAGATAGTTGTGGAACAGCGCCAACTACATCATGTATATGCAATAACCGTTAATCCGGTATGGGAGGAGGAAATGAGAGTAGGTTAGGTGTGTCTTGCAGTTTATTTCTTGATAACCGGTGGATGTGAGTCAGAGTACATGCAGCACTTACACTAAATGTTCACTCTGGATAACTGAAATACTTATGCTGACCGGTTGTATACTATTAGGCGGGTACATATATTGAAAACTTCGAACAGCCTCCGACCATCGACGGCACTCAATACGACAGGTTTCGAAACGGACGGGGTCAGAAATGACACACACTTCTCGAGATGAAAACCGGATTCTCAAAGCGAAATATATTGTGAGATCCGTAATGGGTGCAATATAATGACTTTGACTGCGACGTTCGGTTGCGGGTGCGAAACGGTAACTAGACAGCCCGTAGCTGTAATTTTACCGTCTACGAGCAGAGCCAGAGAAAGGTGCCCGGCATCTAAACGCACAGGCCAAGGCCGAGTCTAGCTGAGCGTCTTCACCACACACTCCTTGGCCTTGTGTCTACCTCGAAATCGGCAGCTAAAATGGTACAACCGGTGAATCCACTGTCGATTGCCCTCATCATCACTGCCCTTGGCACATTGTCAGTTGCTAACACAGGTAATTATGCAAAACATTTCAAATGTTTGAGACTTTGACCTAGAAATGGCTAGATTCTGAAAGGCTCAACAGTGTCTTGATAATCATGATTTGATGTGAGCCAAGATTAACAACGGATGCAAATCATTCTTAAAACATGAAGGTTGTGATAATGGGCATTCTTATGATAATTAGGGTGGAAACTGTTGAAATAACAGCGCCACTGGTCCAATTTTAGGTTGCAAGAATTATTTGCAATTACTTTGACTTGTGCGGTTATGTATAATTTATGACATTTATAACCGTATATGTTGCACACAAGATTGACTTATTTTCAGTGAAATTATATAAGTATCACAGTAGTGCAAAACTATTGTGAACAGTTAAACAAAATCTAAAACGGATGTTTCTAATGCCCTACATGTTGTACAGATCATGAACAAACAGAACAATTCTAGGATAGAAGGTGAAAGGAAAATGTCATACATAAAATCAAACAATTTCTTTCGGCTGCCTTAGTGCTAGTAAAATTAGAAGTAAGATCATTTTGAATTAACTTCTGTGAATATTTCCCAGTGGTTGGCTGACTTTTAAAGTGTGACCTTATTTTACTTGCCTACAGCTTGAATGCCCATCTGATAATTAAAATATTTTGCAGTGTTTGAGCTGGTTCAAGAAGTTGGTGGTGCACCAGAATTACGTTGCTGGTCAGCCACAAACCACAATAATCTCGTCCGACTCCAGTGGACAAGAATACATAATGACACATATTCAACCTCGATGGCAAGTCTCTTGGCAGCAAAGACAAAACAAGATGAGTCAGAGACCCCTGAGAGTCTCCCTTGGGATGTAGAGCCGGTGAACAGGACTTTGAGGGTGAAAGCATTGCCAAAAGATGGCAGTCTGCAGATTACCGATGCCATTGTTGGTGACTCGGGCACATATGAATGTCAAGGTTATGTGGAATCGCCAGTCGATGGAGGAGAAAAACTTGTGTTCACTGATTTGACAAAACTGAAAGTTGGACGTAAGTAGACTTAGTCTTTAATATACTCGAATTTACATGGCTATTGGGTTTTATTTTAATACTGAACCAAAAGGCTTTATCTATGATGTGTATTTTTCTGAGGTTTAACAACATTGCCATCCAATGCTATCACCCCAGGTGGCAAGTAGAGAAGAAAGACAGTGGCTTATCGATTGTCCAACGACTCAAATTCACATATCTATGTGTAACCCACCTGTCTTAGAAATGTTTAAGTTTTGTTTGTAAACATAGCCACTGCTAACCATAAACCTGGTGCTACCGCTTACACAGTCAGTAGATCATTATTTTGCTTGTCAATATTCAGCATTTCCCAGCATCCACACCTCCAAACTGAGGGTTCCTGAATCATCTGTTCTTTCGAATTGTATACAAAATATATTTCTATAAAGTTAAGGTTGTTGTACTTAATCAAAACCCAATTTTTTTTATAAAACATTGATAGCACTTGGTTCAATTTAGTTTCGAAGCAGCATAACAGCATCCTACCTATATGGCATAGAGACCATGGCGATGATGGAAAACAACAAGAGAAACTGCAAGTTTGCGAAAAATAACTGGGTATGAAAGAGTTTAAGAGGAAGCTGGTGAGAAACCGGTTACAGTTCAATGGGCTGAACACATGGAAAGAATGGAAGGGGAACGGTTGACGTAGAGAACGGACGTGCTCAGAGTGGAGGGTAGAAGGAAGAAGAAGGCAGAGATTTAGATGGGACAACTGCGTGAAGAGAGATTTGATGAGAGTGGGACGTAAAAGTGGAGAGCGAGGGATGGGGGGAGTGGAGATGGCAGTGAAACGGATTGAAGAAGGGAAAACAAAAACTGACAACTTTTATCGGTGCCAGCACTTCCATCAAGGTCACTGGAAGGTCATAGCCACTGTCTGAAATTGGTAACAACTGTGTTAAAATACGGCTCCATCCAGTGTTTGAAGCTGTTTCGGATATATATGAGCTAATTGCCCATATGTAATTCTACTCTGCCTGTACAAGATTTATTCATACTAATTACTTATGACTCTTCTCTGCCTGTGTGAACTGAACCTTGAAAGCTCTGTTTCAGCCACACCCATTACTTGTCTGGGCAATTTTGTTGTATTTTTGAATGACCTGATATCCTAGAACTGAATTGTTTTCATGTGTGCAAGAGTGCAAATTATGCATCAATTGGCTCAAAGGACATCAGTACCACACATTATAATCGCAGTTACATCATTTAGTATTCACTAGGCTAGATTGCAACATGATACTGCCATTCATATATTTCTTCACTAAGGGATGATATCATAAATAATAAGAGTTAATTACATATGTTTTTGACGTCATTGCAATTTGATTGTGAAGTCAATGCAACGCCTGAAACTAACAGTAAATTTTACAATTGGTCATAAAATATTTTATACATTTAAATTATACTTTTGTACAGGGTTGCTTTACTTAGGTAAATGCGTATGTAGTCAGTTTTATTATCTGCTGTTGTTAGTGTCAAACAGTAGACATTATTTATTATAAGTCGACACATGCAACACCTGTTGGCTAAGAATGATATCACCGTTGCGGACCATAAAAAATCGAGTGCTAATGTGTCGCGAAAATCGTCTATTAATCAGTGCACATGTAAATGTTCCAGACATCCCGAACAAGCCACCTGGTCAACCTGAGCTACAGGTCGTGGACGCATACTCGCTGAAAGTGAAATGGCAGCAGCCTACGAGGCAGGAGGACGAGATCATTCCCACCAAGGGCTACATCATTCTTGTTAGGTTTGAACATTTTGTGCATACTTTACGTTGCGGGTCGTTCCTACAAACATACCTGCATCTCTCCCTGCTTACTGACTGACCCTGGCAGCTGCTTGGTAATAGAGACGGTAAATGGTAGATACACCAATAAAAATCCCATTAAAGTTACCACCTTTGTTACATACAATAATTGCCACCATACCAATGTCATGTTAAAGGTACAGAATACATTTTTTTATGTTGTAAAATCATGTTTTAAACTGTATATATATATATATATATATATATATATATATATATATATATATATATATATATATATATATATATATATATATATATATACATCCTAACAACTTGATCGGCCAAAAGATGTTTTATTGAACCACACTTTTTAAAATGTAATTTGTTTGTTATTTGTATATAAGTATCATTATCAGTCTTGCATTCAGTACAGTCATGAAACATTTGTTTACATCTGGAGAAAGATTTTAAGGGCAACATGCAATGGTGTGATCAGCATATCAGTAACATCCTTATAATTTTTTCCCCTCCGCATGCAATTGTAAACATGATACTCACTACAAACATAACAAATTTGTTCACAAAATACATTTGGGCAGTCTAATTGTTATAATAGATATACTTGATACTATTTAACATGATTTTATAATAAAAACAATCCGATCTTGTACGTTTAAGACGCTATAGTTGTTTTAGCAATTGGAATATTTTTTTCAGACTGACTAAAAATGCAGGCTTTTAGCCTTTCCAAGATATCCTACGAGATTTTTATCACCTATTTTCTGTAATGTACAGGTAATTATACTAAATTTGCCAGACCTTTTTTGTTAACATCGTGGACTTGTATCTCCGGGAAATGCAAGAAATCTTTTGCGTGATGGTCTTAAAATATCTATGAAAAATTCAGTGATATTTCTTTGGTGGTCTATTAATTAACACAGTCGTAATGAATTGATCCATATTAAACTTTCATGAAATTCCCAACGACACTTACAAAAAGACTGAAATAGGGGACACAAGTCTCATCAGCCGCCATGTTGGTTTTATGCAAATTTACCCATAAATGCTCACTTCCGGCCCCTAATGACACATGGTACCCGCGATCGCATTTCACACATGTACACATTTGGAATTGAAACAGAGAGCAAACAATTTCACATTTACTTCTATTATTTATTAAAACAATTATAGCATTAAAATATGATAATACTAATACCAATGGTTTATTTTATAATGGCTTAGGTACATTTAACGTGTTATGGTGTACACAGCTTTGTGACTGGAAGTGCATTATCTACTGTCATCTAAAATCGAGAATTACTTGGGTCTCCTATTATTTTATAACTATTTCTTGACACAGATGAATGAGCATCTGTCTGTCTGTCATGCACCCGATTTTGGATTCATGTTAATAAATTTAAAGTTAAAAATCTTCAACTGATTTAGCCTATCGCGAATCCAATTCATTGATGACCTAATATGTAGTGTGTGAATAGTAATAAAAGTAATAATAAAGTAATATCTGCAGTCGGTTTAATAAAAAAAGTGTATTTTGTTTGAATCATCGAAAGAATTTACTTTAGTCGTTTGGTCTGGTAAGGCTCAAATAGTGGATGTCCGATATGGTAAACGACTTCCATCCTTTCGCTGATCACATGACAAAGCTATGAAATTTCACCAAGGACGAAATTTGTGAGTTTTTAGCATTTCCATTTTCACTTCAATGAATGCTAGATTAAGCATGAAATAATTTAATAGTTTTTTTGATGATTTCACAAAAAAACTACATACAAAAGTTGCACAAACAAGCTAGCATATCGTAGTGGATACTAGGTACGTCTTAATTTTTGCAAAATTAATTAAAAATGATATTTAAGCAAAAAATCAAATTGAGGAGGAACCTTCGAAGTGGCCTTCTCATTTAGATTTTTTTTCTTCGAATTTCAGACTAATTTTGTGAAAAACCAAAGCTATCTAGTATCCACTGCGACATGCTAGCTTGTTTGGTTTGGCCAGACTGGAACTGCAGGCTATAACACACTTTCTGTGATTTCATCAAGACTAATCACTTTCATAAATTACATGATCTAACGATAAACTTCAATTCTTTTGATGATTAATAAAAGTACCATGCATAATACACACCGGGAAAATTAAGGTAGCTGGGGCGGCTAGCATGTCAGTTGATTTTTTTTCTTTTTCATAACATGCTAGGAAATATTGAACTGAACGTCAACACCACAGATAATTACCTGGCACTAACGCCATATTTTACCAGTCCATCTTAAAAAAACAGCCCTTTTGGAAATCCCTCTGATTTCTTAGAAACGTTGACAATGTTTCCATAGTATTAGTAATGACTGCAAGTGCTATGATGTTCGAACCAGTTATATTCATTTGCCGTGAAAGCGGAACATATCGTCTGGTTACTGAAATTCCAGTACACATCAGTATTATATCTACCTAACTAAATCATGTCTTTAAACCAGCAAATATCAGCGTTAACATAGTAAACTACGTTGTGCCCTTGAACCTATAAGTTATAATAACGGAAACGGCCTATGAACCTGACCTTTGTCAGATGGCTGGCATAACCTGATATTGTAGACGACAACACGTTAGAAATACAGATTCAAGGCCCATTGTGGTGGCATGTTAAGGGGACATGTTAATATTACAAATGGCCAATATGTTTTATCAACAATACGTAAAACGCCAGTGAAAATTGCCACATTTCAAGCATGATACTCGTATCTATCGACATTTCTGTTATCACTAACAATCAGGAAACGTTACCTAATTAAATTTTTCTAAAAACTACAACACTTACGATGCTGCAATTTGGCGTATTTACAAGTACTTACATGTAGGCAACTTTACACGATTTTAAATTGCGATTGGTGAAGGGTATGTGTCAAAAACACACTGCCACTTTAGGCTATCATTCCACTTTTGCTTACTTCATTCATTGTGGTATAGCAGACGTAATTCATTTGTGTTAACTAAAATCAACCAGAAAGTTACCAGTGACACAGTTGTCATTTATTTCTTTGGGGATTTTCTCAAAACAATATATAATTTCGCATTTTGTGGCTATTTTTTCAGTTACAAATTTATTTTTTTAATCTTGTAAGTTGTAACATAACCAAATAAATGATATTTCAACTATAATCTGTGAAGAAATGGTTAATATTTGTTAAAAACTTCTACTGAAACTACTCAGTTCAAGACAAGCGTATAATTAATAGCTACCCCAGCTACCTTAAAAGAAAAAAATGCATATTATACACACACAATTACGGTATAATTATGTTTTTTAACCATGACTCATTTAACAGAACTTTTGCCTTAGAAACAACTAGCTTTGGTTTTGTCTTTTAGCCAGACGGAGAGCAATAGAGGGATTGCACACAAGTAAGTGGATGGTTTCTGTAGGATTCAATGTTGTCTTGAAATCACCACTTCAGCATTTCTTGTAGCTGCTCAGTGTGGTCATTGTAGCACTCAGTGTGGTCATTGTAGCACTCAGTGTGGTCATTGTAACACTCAGTGTGGTCATTGTAGCACTCAGTGTGGTCATTGTAACACTCAGTGTGGTCATTGTAGCACTCAGTGTGGTCATTGTAACACTCAGTGTGGTCATTGTAGCACTCAGTGTGGTCATTGTAGCACTCAGTGTGGTCATTGTAACACTCAGTGTGGTCATTGTAGCACTCAGTGTGGTCATTGTAGCACTCAGTGTGGTCATTGGCTACAAGTGGTCATTGTAGCACTCAGTGTGGTCAGTGTAGCACTCAGTGTGGTCATTGTAGCACTCAGTGTGGTCATTGTAACACTCAGTGTGGTCATTGTAGCACTCAGTGTGGTCATTGTAGCACTCAGTGTGGTCATTGTAACACTCAGTGTTGTCATTGTAGCACTCAGTGTGGTCAGTGTAGCACTCAGTGTGGTCAGTGTAGCACTCAGTGTGGTCATTGTAGCACTCAGTGTGGTCATTGTAGCACTCAGTGTGGTCATTGTAACACTCAGTGTGGTCAGTGTAGCACTCAGTGTGGTCATTGTAGCACTCAGTGTGGTCATTGTAGCACTCAGTGTGGTCATTGTAGCACTCAGTGTGGTCAGTGTAGCACTCAGTGTGGTCATTGTAGCACTCAGTGTGGTCATTGTAGCACTCGGTGTGGTCATTGTAACACTCAGTGTGGTCATTGTAACACTCAGTGTGGTCATTGTAACACTCAGTGTGGTCATTGTAACACTCAGTGCTGTAGTGCACATTGGTGAAATTGGATGATCCACATGTCTCGTGGTTAAAGAGTATAGTAGACATGAGATAAGTGTGTGCCTGTGTGTATAAATTATTTATATATATATATATATATATATATATATATATATATATATATATATATATATATATATACATATATATATATATACCTAAAATGTTTTTCCTGCTGTCCTAATTGACCAAATGTCGCATTTCAAATTATTTCGCGCTACAGGCATTTGATTTTACAATGTAATATGTCGAACTTAATATTTTCATTTTTCATATTATTGCTCCACTTTACCAAATCGATACCACTCTTTCCGATGCTTGTGTTTTAAGCCAATGAGGAGGTTCCTTCCATTTGTATTTCTACCAAAAAAATAGTCTGTTGCTAAGGGGAATTTAGAATTTAAAATGGTGGAATATAGAGTTGGTGATTCCAAATTGGCAAGTGAAGTTAAAAAACACCTAAAGATGAAAGTAGCTGGAAGCAGAATGAGATGGGCAGGACATATGCAAAGAATGGGTGAAGACAGACTGTCAAAAAGAGCATGGAAAGCAGAAGAGGGCGGCAGAAGAAGAAGAGGAAGACCAAAGCTGCGATAGAAAGACTGTGTCAAACGAGATCTTGAAAGGGCAGGTACGAACGGCCAAGAGTGGAAGACCACCGCAGAAGACAGAGGGAAATGGAGAACATTAACAATGAAAGTGGAAGAAGCAATCACGTGATTTGAACCCCACCCAGCAAGGGGAAGAAGAAGAAAAAAAGAAGATGGTAGATATTAAGATGGTGATGATACCAGCAGCGAAAGTGTTAGCGAAAAGGGTGAATCTCTACACAAAAATGTTGAGCCAATGACCGAGAATACGGCAGCTGCCACTGCCATGGTGACTTCACAAGCTGACTGTGGTATCTCAGAAAAAGCAATTACCTCAGTAACAAAATGATCAAATCACAACATTAAGCCTCCAGGATTGTGATTAACATAATTATTGCACAATGATAAGTTATGTCATTGATAAGCTCTCTTATTGCTGCATCTAATAAATCAAACATCTCAAAATTATCAAATGCTACATTTTGTCAATTAAGACAGTAGTGACACATGTACATATGTCATTCATGTTTAATATATATTTATATATATATATATATATTTAGTTTTTTAACTATACACCTTGTGCACACAACGTCAGACAGTATAATTTATTATACACTGTACGTATGTTGCCCAGATGACTCGGTAAAACAGAGAGCATGGTGCATGGTAAAAGATAGTGCATGGTAAAAGATAGTGCATGGTGCTTGCATGTTGTGTGTGCTTTCTGTCCACCCTCGCACTAATCCTACACTCTGACCTAATAACATATGTGCGCCATCCTTTATTCCCATGAAGTGCGGGAGATTATGTACAGGTAACATGAACATACACACGAGGAAGGGACTTTGTTCCTCGTTGGTGTGAGGCTGTGGGCTATAATATGACAGTACATCACGCGGATCCCTGTTTTTGACATGGCATCAACAGCATCTATGGCTTTTTTCAGTTTCAGCATAACACAGTAGACTTTAGTAGACATACATGTCCTTTCTAAATATCCCTGTATTTTTGAGGAATTCAAAACCATTAAATTGATTTTGACATAAGCTTAGTGTTTATTCTAAATTGTTTTGTGAATGTTTGCATGCAATCGTGTATCGCACCAATCTACATAATGTGTGTGACAGTCACAAGAAGACTGTTGCTGAATTTCATATATATATGTTTATACGCTTTATAAATGTTGACATCTTTGTCAAATGCATGCATATTTTCTTAGTTCAAAGTTAGTTGTTTTTATTTTGTTTTATTGAAAATGAAGTGAGAGGCTATCTAATTCATGTTCTATTTTTGCACATATAACATTCATATATTTATGAATGTATATATTTGGGTACTAATGTTAATAATACATTCATTGCAATCATTAACATATTTTCTTTATATGAGCGCATGTTCACTTTGCTCACACAAACTTATTCACACATTGCCATGTTCTTCTATTTGGGTCTGTGTGGTATATCTGTTTGAAGTCCTACCACTGTGTGTACAGTACACTGGGCTGGCTCTGTGTCCCAGACACACCAGTCCCTATTCACAGGGAGCCAGTGGTCCCAAAGTGTCCATTACTGACTACTAGATCTTATCAACGATTGTAGGCCATTCTGTGTCACATTGGAACATTCAGTCTAGTGACAAAAAGCCACATGTACCAATTTACCTTCAGGCTAGCTCTGTGCTAATTTTCGGCCACATGTTAGTGGTCTGTAAGGGGCGTTTTACATACATTCAGGGCACGTGGGCTGGCCAAAGTGCTTTTATATTAACCATAATGTACTGTTGTTACCTGGAAAAATGTATTTGCATTTGAATTATTTTGCATACATTTAGTGATTTGTTTTTTTACTGGTTACAATCAGTGTAGTGGGTGTATTTCAAGGGGGGTGGTCCATGGGAGTAAGCGGTGGGGGTGCAATTGTGGTAGGAGGGTATATCCAGATAAATTATTCTAAGAAATTATGTTTTTAATGGTAACCCTAAGGTACAAGGTTTTTTAGTATGTCTGAAAATACCTGAATATTGCGTATGAAGATTATTCTTGATGCAAAAATATAGCAAACAATTTAGCAAAGCATAGTTCAAACATACTTTATGTACCGCAAACATAAAAATGGTGCTTATAAAGATCTATATTTATTTCACAAATATAGGAAGGAGTAATGTTTATTAATTTATATAGCATATAACACGATAAAACAAGCATAA
Source organism: Lamellibrachia columna (assembly GCA_963662155.1). NCBI lineage: Eukaryota > Metazoa > Annelida > Polychaeta > Sabellida > Siboglinidae > Lamellibrachia > Lamellibrachia columna. The sequence goes on along the minus strand of OY759275.1, from coordinate 26,155,808 downwards.
TAGTATACAGCTATTAATTAAAAAGAGTGAGTGCAGTAAACTCCGAAAGCATATCTCCTGAAAAAATATCTAGTATTTGTTATTTCAAAACATAAACTGTTTCAAAATATCTCCTCCACTGGTTATATGAAATGTAACTTCACTGAGCCCAGAGTGGAAAGTTTATCAGGATACCATAACAGTTAATTTCGCTTAGCAACACACATTATGTCCAGGACCTGTGCTGTGGGTGTTTCCTGGGAGAGGCTCGACCCGATTACGATCTGCATTATGTGATAATGACATGGCCAGCTATTATGTGTTTACACAGATGATGCTTTGACACACTAGCAGATTTTCTAGATAAAAATAACTCTTGGAATGTGGTGTGCATGGCCCACCAGACAGATATATGAACTAGATAAAACTTAAGCTAAAGGTTTCTTGTAAATTGTAATAGTTATGGTATAATAAATATCCATAAAAAGGTGTTACTATTGTGATATGTCAAGTCTTACTATTGTTGAAAATACACAGCTTCACATTTATATAAAATATGACAGTTGTATGACATATATCATGATTGCTGTACAACAATAAAAAACTGACCAATAAATATTGACCTTTGAAGGTGAAATATAACGTTTTACATTGGATGATGTATTGGTCAGTCAAATTCCCATTTGATTTAATTTCTGATGGTAAATATGCGACAGCAGTACAGATTACAACATGAAGTATCACATTGTTAATGTAGATGTACTTTGAGATCGAAAAATTAAGTGAATTTGGGTATTTTAATCATATGAAACCCCGTCTTGCTGCATTTCAGTAAACCAATAAAAATATTATTGTACATTCCCTTTACGAAAACCTTGGTACAACTTGCTGTCGCATTTAACACTTGGTATAGATGGGTAAGACTTTTGGGAGAGACACCATGAAAATGAAATCTCCCAAATGGGTCATAGGGTGGTCATGCCACATTTGAGGCTTGTCAGTCACAAGGCTCATTGTTCATGTAAACCCACGGATATTATGTGTAATTTCTAAATTATACCAAAATGGTTTTCCGTGGTGAAGTCAAATGGTGCTCCATCAAAATTACGAGTGCAGTCATCATGACAGTTTGTGTATGGTATGGGTCTGCCACGGTTCCAGTTTGGGAGACTGAGAGCTGTCTACTCATGAAAGAGGGGAGAGAGGAAAACTCCTAAACAATTGTATCCAACAAATAGGTCGATTACAAGCAACTTGTAATCGACTGTAATTAAAAAACTACAGCAGTCGAGTGGGCTTCTTTGTGCTATGAACACACTCAAGTTGAGCTGAAACTACCAGGAATGTATGACTTTCTGACTTATAACTAGTGTTGTGACGGTTGCGGGTATCGAAGGGTGTAGAACAGAAACCTGCAGTATCTATTGAAACTGAGTCTGCTCTACATAGGACTATACAGAACCTTATAAGAGAGCACCCAATTACGTGTTCATAAATCAATTAAACTGTTACTAAATGTAATATTTATAAAACAAATATCGTCAGTGCCAAGAACTCTAATTCATTTTCGATGCAGTTGAAATGTTTTAGATGCACTGCATATCACAATAAGCACCACTTTGGCGCATGCACTTATTTGCTTATTTGCTTGGTGCAATGTGCTAAATATGTAACTTGTTTGGGTTTGTGTAAATTTTTATATTTTGACATTTTTCATATGACTAACTCTATTTCAGTTCCTGAAAAATTATTATTATCTGTCTGCTTCTTTTAGGTGTAACATCGGTGATTTGTAATGTTGCCACAAAAGAGTTGCATTTGTCATTTGAATGTGTGAACTTTCTGTGCCAAGTTAATGGGTTTCAAAAAGCTACAGAAACCAAATTAATTCAGAAACTTTGAGCTTGACTTAGTTAGAGCCAAATCTACTGTGAATGACATATATATATATATATATATATATATATATATATATATATATATATATATATATATATATATATATATATATATATATATATATACATATATATATATACATATATGTATACATATATGTATACATATATATATACATATATATATGTATATATATATATGTATATATATATATATGTATATATGTCATTTGCAGGAGTAGATATATATATATATATATATATTTTACACTAGACAAACTCAGACATTTACAATTTATATATCATGTGAAATGAGTGCATTTTTGTTGCAGAGGTAATAATAAAATATATTTGCAATTATGATGGCACATTCACGCATGCATGCATGCACACACATGCCTTATGGTGGGTGCTTTGTAATAAAATGTATAATTATGAATAATTAAACATAGATATGTGACGCTGCATGAGAAAACCTGGCATATGTCAGAGATTACAATTTCGCACAAATGCGGCTTTAGCAGATCAATGGATTAAAAATATCAAATTCATGATTTCGCTAAAATCAACTTTGTTGTAGTTTAATAGTCCTCCAAACTGTTATGACCGAATTTTTTTCACTAAAATGGTTTTTTACGGTTTGATGGACAGATGTCTTCACTTCACTTCATGCTTCATTTTCCATAGATTTAGGTTGGTTAATTTCTTGCTAAAATAAAATTTCAAATGGACATACAATTAAACCGTTTTAGGTAATTATTTTCTGTTTTTTTATCACATTCAGAATTTAATAAACTTTCAAGAAAGCCAGGTTTTCTCACGCAGTTTTACGTATTGTTAGTGCATTAAAATTAAGTATTGTTTCTGATTAAAATAAAACCGGACATGTGTAACGTCTGTGGTCTTCAGGAACACGACCATGTACACATGGGACAAGGCGATCAAGAAGGAGGTCAATGCAACGGTCAGTACCTTGATCAGTGGGCTCAGGCCACACACTTTCTACAAGGTCAGTGTCCAATCCAAGAATGCAATCGGCGTGAGTGACCGCAGTGATCCGTCAGAAGCCAGACGCACGTTTGAAGCAGGTTGGCTGAATTATTAATTGTTTTCCTTCGATATTCTGTAGTGTCTTGTGGCAAGCCCTTGGCTCATGAACGGTACTGGTAAAATAACGATAAATAATAGAATGTTGGCTGTATGCTCTATTTTGTGCCAAGAGGATTAAGTAATTAAGTAAGATAAAAAGTTTATAAATTTGATATACTGTACAGTGAATACAGTGTACAATCTTGGAGTTTGTGCAACAGTTAGAGGAACATTGACATAAGTATAGAAGTAGAATAAAGATTATAATAATTTTATTTCAGGCAAAAACCCATATACATTCACATGTGCATTACAAAATATAAATAAATTAAAAGTATTAAAAATAATTATAATTGCATATATATAAATGTGGTTTAAAATCACTAGGGCATTAGTTTCAGTATGCGGCTAAAATAGTAATGATGAAACTTGCTTATATGTCAATGAAACTTGCTCAACTCAAATAATGAAACTTAAAATGTTCTATGTCAGTTCCACTAAATGAAAACAAAATATAATGATAAAGACAATTATGTCAATATTAACTCAGATGCCAACATCTGTGGCAATAGTTCTTCTTCAGAGAAATTTAGCATTTCTTCAGAGAAATATTAATTTTAGAAGCAAATTACCTGAACACGGATACCACTTCAGTAACGTGTTCATGCAGCCCCGGAAGGTATACCGCGTGTAAATCTTGGCGTGAAGAACTACACTAACGCCATCTATCTGGAGATATTGGCACCAGACCCACTTCTGTTGAATGGCGATCTGATGGGCTATTACCTACTGTACGGTGTGCAGGGGGCACTTTCAACAATTGGAATAAGTCTCCAAGCAAACATTACGGTAAGGAATTTGTAACTTACCATGTTCGTCCTAACAAGTGTACAGTACGCTTAAAAATGTCAAGGAAACTGTTCTTATAAGCGTACAATAAGGTTTAACACTAGTAGTGTCATTTGGTAACTAGTCTGGAACAACTGAAAAGTGCTGCCAACTGTTTGACACCAGATGGCAACACTTTTCAGTTCCACACTAGTAAATTTACAGTAATTATGGATCTTGCTAATTAAAAAGGGGGTGTATGCTAATTAGGGCATGTATGCTTAATAGGTTGAATGCGGTAATTCAGTTTTTTTATTTAGAGACAACAGAAGATAGGAGGAGTCAGGAATATATAGGGTTCAATAGATTCTCCCCATTACCATTACGCTACCTGTGGATTATAATGGAACTGAAAGATCATTACACTGCTTAATTTAAGGTATAGGCTTCTTTTATCTGAATCTTTACATTCTATTATGATCCACCAGGTAGCGTGGTGGTATAATGGGACTGGTCTGTTAGGGGCCAGGGTCCATTTAAATGGATTAATAACTAGGCTATTTACACTTGCAAGTTACAGATTCTAACAATATAAGTCGACGATTTTTACTGAAGTAAATGCATTCGTTTATTAAATTGACTGTGCATATTATTTATGTTGTTCACACACTACAGATTTGAACCTGATTTGCGGTGGCCCAAATCAAGTGAGGAGGCAACTTTAAAGGGAATGTGCAATGAATTTCATTGGTTAAGTGAAAGTCTGTTTTAGGGATATTGCCACTGAGGTGCAGACAGTGCAACAACGGGTTTATTAGTATTTATTTATAATGGTGGTGTAATGGTTTAAAAATCGAGAGAGCCCAGTTTTGAATCCTCTTGGTGCCGATTTGAAGCTTGGGCAATTTTTTTTACTCCACGTTGCCTCATTTCACTCAGTTGTACAAATGAGTACCTGGCTATAGACAGTGGTGATTATGTGAACAGATATTCTTTGCATAGTAACTGCAGTGTGGCTGAATGCTTCCCAGAGAGGTCGCGTTGGCATTGGAATGAACAAGTCTGCCAGGGGGTGAAGTGGAAAGCGCTTTGAACAGTCGCATGGACTGGATAACACGCTATACAAGAACATACATTTACCTTTAAAACATTGTTAGTTTAGATGAACTTTGAGATCGGAACATTCAGTGAATTGGGGCATTTTAGTAAAGGTTACCCAGAGTAACCTGTTTCTTCTCTGGTGCGTAATATTACATTAACTTAAGGTGAAATCGTGTAAAAATTTTGATGGAAGTACAACACGTAATTCATGCGAATATTTTGTTGTGCGAAGAAACAATCGCTTATCTATGCCAATGCATGGTCAGTTGCATTCGAAGTTATTCAAACGTCAGATCGGCTGATTTTTGCATTCCGATGCTAGTGTTGTGATTTCTGTTTAATATAGTAAGTATTATTGCTGGTACGCCGTATTCTTTGCGGAAACAAATGCTTTCCGACCCTCTAATTTGGAGTGTAGATTGTGCTTCCATCGAAAATTTATCCTGCGATGCATTGCATTTACATACAGAAGTTGTCTAGTGATCAAAAATGTGACATTTCGGGTAATAACCTTGAAGCAGAACGTTGTATGTTGCCATGCTGCCATATCATGTTTTGTTTCTTCAGTTTGTGAACATCACAGGTTTGCAGCCGTTCATGACATACACCATCAAGTTGAGGTACTACAACACCGCAGGAGAAGGACCATGGTTGGAGGTCAAGGTCACGACCATGGAGGGAGGTAGGGTCGTCTTCCTGCGCACAGATCACTAAATTTGTTCTGTTAAAAATTTTTTTAGTGCTGCATGCAAGATAACAATTCAGATTTTATCACAATGCCAATGGCACAAATTATGTCATATCACTGAACTGCTACAGAGTTTTCATCAAATTACTATGATTTTTCCTCCGAGAAAATCAACATATTCATATATATTCAAAAGATTTTTTTGGTGGAAAAAAATCACAAAAGGGCGTACCATCTCAAAATCAATGGCACTTCATTCTTGTGACATGAACCGAGATGTAAAAATAATGGTCTGACCTCTCATCACTTTCACTATTATTCAACACTATACCCAGTGGATCACATTTTAGATGAGCGATCGCTCTTGCTACCAATCACTCGCGCTAATCAAGGGACCGATCTATCTCTCATGCTAACTGCTAAAACCGGTTGCTCTCGATTGGAGCTGTATGTGGCTAACTCTGGTGGCTATCGTGGTGGGGTGGTCACAGGTTTGTGGGTGACCTTGTGGCGAAATGGCCCCACCTGTTTGTAATTAAATTTGTGTATTGGTGGTGGAATGTCTGTATTCTTTGCATTACATGTTCATGACGACTTCTTGATGTATACATGTTATCATCATGCTTGTAGGAATGTGGGCTCTGAGAAACTTGCCGGACGGGGCTGTACATGTGTTCAGTTCCTGTCGGGTTTGCTTAGAGGAGCTCACATTCCTGTTAATGTTCTTCCCAAAGTGGCTGCGTGATAAGCAGTCCACTTTGCAATAAAAAACGTCATTTATTTGGCCTGTTTCAATTCTCTCCTACATCGGACTTGTGTTGGTTATTGCATAAATGAATTTATGCAACTCACCAAGTGCATAAAAAATTTTATGAGATAACCAAGACAGGTCGTCGTTAAACTTGCCCTGGGTGTCCGAGACTACACCGGAACTATTTGGCCAAATAAATTGTATTACTCCGCGCTAGCCAGCCAATCACGGCTTAGCGGAAACCAGTCCAAACCGGAGCCAGTAGCTTGAATCTTTCACTCCTGCTTCAGTCTCTGCATTGCGAAGTTGTGACTAAAATTTGTCTTTCGAAATCCGCCCTCCTCCCCACCTTTCTTCCTTATTCTCAATGCTTAGTTTAAATGCGATTGTACATCATTGACGAAATAGGAAGTTGGAAGATGTCGAAACCGCTTTCCCCACTTTTGGCCTAATATAAGATGAACACGGGGGTTTGTCCCCTAGTGTTTGGTGTTCATGGGGTTTTCTGCGCAGACAGGCTTCCTGTTTCTTCATCGGTATTCTTGGCTTATGTTTATATAGGTTAGCGAAATGGCCCCACCTGTTTGTAATTACATTTGTGTATTGGTGGTGGAATGTCTGTATTCTTTGCATTACATGTTCATGACGACTTCTTGATGTATATATGTTATCGTCATGCTTGTAGGAATGTGGGTTCTGAGAAACTTGCCGGACGGGGCTGTACTTGTGTTCAGTTCCTGTCGGGTTTACTTAGAGGAGCTCACATTCCTGTTAATGTTCTTCCCAAAGTGGCTGCGTGATAAGCAGTCCACTTTGCAATAAAAAACGTCATTTATTTGGCCTGTTTAAATTTTCTCCTACATCGGACTTGTGTTGGTTATTGCATAAAAGAAGGAACTTTAAAAACTTTGTTTAGATAATATATTAGATGTAGATGCACAGACCAAGAAAGTACGTTATTTTAATAGGCATACTCATCTATCAGCTCTTCTGTTAGGTAAGGTAATTTACTAATGTATACTTTGTAAAAATGCAATTATTAGGGTTTGGGTTATCGTTTTGGTAATGCATACGTATTCTTAATACAAATATTCTTTATGTTATTTATGTTTTCAGTGCCAGGCCAACCGTTTATTACGAATGTGCGCAACCAGACCCATAATTCCCTGCAGGTGGAGTGGCATAAGCCAAAAGCCATTAACGGCGTACTGACTGGTTACATCCTGTCCTACCACCACAACAACACCACGCAGTACGAGGATTACTCAGAGCCAAATCACATGGCAGCTGTGAAGCACACTATCACAAATCTGAGTAAGTAATGGCATTGTTCGATCACACTATTGCCAATTCTATGCATTTAGAGGGTTAGATATGCCTTACGCACACATGTATGTTTTCTGACAATTCTATGCATTCTACGCCTTCAAAAATAAACTCTCTCTCTAATCAAATGTCATATATGCAAAGCAGTGTTTAAAAACAAATTATACATTATCTTAGTGTCGGTGATTTTTATTTTGTGTAATCTGTATGGAAACAATTTATTTTTAAAAGTTGAACACGTATTATAAATATTTTACTGTGTTGTATGTATACCCAAGCTTTTGTCTACAACAGAACCATATATGAAGTATGACCTCCGTGTTGCTGCTCGCACGCAAGCTGGTCTGGGCCCATACAGCGACATCCATCCTGGCTACACAGACGTGGAAGGTAAGAAACTACCTACCTGGAATATATTAATTGGACCTTGGTGCACAGCTAACATGTTCACGTCCATAAATTACTGTGCACAGCAAAAATATTCACAAAAGTCATTCCTTGGACATGTTTTGAAATGATGATCTGTTGATGTATGTGGCCGTTTAATATTTTATATCATTTGGTATATGATATCACCATAACACCGTAACATTCCAGGAAAACTGTAATGATTAATGTCATCTTCATTTAGTAAATATAAATCGTCATCCGGAGGACGGGTTCCATAGAAGTTGTTCACGATTCGTGTCCATTGGTGTCTGTCCTGCATAGCTTTTCAAGTTCAGGAACTGTTAGCCTAGTAGTTTTGGATAAGGTAGGCATGGTCTCCATGGTTTCCCTGGTCTCCATGGTTTCCCTGGTCTCCCTGGGCTTCTCGGTCCATGCCTTGGTTGCCAAGTTACCAGCTCTCTTACGTCTTTACCTCTGGAATATTGACCTCCAAATTGGGCTAGCCTCCATCTGATTGTCTCTGAGCTCTTTGGTGTGTCCATGTTTAGATGTAGATAATATATATGCCTGCCTTTAAAGTGCCTAGCGCATGGTTTTTGTTGTTTTTGCTCATATTCCAAATAAAAAATCTAAAACTAATTCATGTGCTCTTTTTGGCATGTTAGATATGTAAATAGTTATATTTTAGAAAAGTTTGCAATTACTGCCAGGAAACAAGAATTTTCATTTTAGTGATCGAGAACCTGAAAAGACATCAGCGGGGGTCCATGCTTAGCTATGAACAGTGGTTCACAATACTATGCTTGTTTTCTGTGATTGTTCTAAGTTACATAATCTTTATCAAACATCCGCATAATTTCTTCCTTCGTACAGTAAGAATGCTTCGTGAAACTCGCCTCTTTGGAGGCACACCCCCACTGACATCACAGAATGGTGCAATCAGATCAGAAGATCCAGCTGTCAGATCGTTGTGAATTATCACATTTAGTGACTCATTTATGGGTTGGGTGTGTAAAGTTATTTTATTACCACAAAGATATTTTATTTGGCAAAAACTTGCTTTTTTCAGTTGAATTAGAATTTGCAGCGACCGTGTCATAGGCACTTTAAAACAACATATTATAATTTAAATCTTTTTAGCTAACTACTCGTGATTATTTGTCTATTTTACATTTGATTTCAGGTCCGAGTGCCCCAGCGACAGTTAACTTGACCACAGACAGCTCGGACTGTATCAAAGTCAGCTGGTCAAGACCTGAGACATTCTTTGGCCAGATTGATCTGTATCGGGTCAAATACTGGCGTAATGATACATCGGAGGAAAAACACGCTATGGTTCTACCTGTGGCTGACATGAGCACTGACCGGCAAAATGTAGGTCAATGTTAGTAGATTGACCACTGACCAAGATAGAGAATGAGCTCACAATGTTCCTCCACAATTCAATTTGTTTTGGTGTTATTTCAGACTCATTTCTTGAAAAATCAATCCTCCCTAGCAGGGGAAAGCAGTGTTAGTTGAGCCACTGGGAAAGCAGTGTTAGTTGAGCCTCTGGGTTAGTTGAGCCACCCATGTTTCCCGGGAAACTACAGCAGCGACAGTTACATGGTACCAACCAGTGATTGAACATGTTATTAGAACATGATTGATGTATAATAGGTTACATTTGTCACAACAATCAGAACATGTGAGCTAAAAGTATGTTTTTTGATGTTTTTCAAAACTTGGTAATTGTGATTAATGTCTGCTAGTGCGTAAATTATCAACACACATGACCAGACTTTATTGTTTGTGCACTTACAAATGATTTAATTATGCACAGAGAAGAAGAGTATTGACATCACTTCGCGCATTAATGAGAAGATACTTAAATAAGCTTAATTGTCAAAACAGGGCTAGTTGAGCCACCCAAGGGAGGATTAGTTGAGCAGCGGTTAAAGAATGAAGACGAGTGTTCTTTACCTCAAAATACATCAAGGAGTTTTTTCCGAGCTACAAGGCAACATATTAGCAGTTAGTTACACAGGTTGCGATTGGCCAATAAGTCTATATTAAATTAAGTTTCAACTTATTAATAAGACACGTATACATGTTAGAGACGTGTTGTAACCATTGTGAAATTTTAGTAAAATGCCTATGTAAATTATAAAATAAAGCATTTACCCAACTTACGCTACACTGTGGGTTAACTTATCTATGCATATATTTTATATTATCTTGGTATAAAATGATCTACTAATAATCATAGTTTATGTGAGTAAAAACAAGTTTGGCTTATGAATATGGTTGTGCCCTACATATCAAAAAGAATGAAAAATGGCTTAACTAATGGCTCCCTATTTTGATGATTTTAAATACGTACACTTTTCTTAAACCGTTTGCGCATCATTCTACATAACACATTACAGATGTGAACATCGGTGGACCTGATTTGTGATGGGCTAAATCAATCGAGGAACGAGTTTTATTTGAGATATCATTTCAAAGATCGTAGGTTTAACAACTATAATTTTGCTATCTGCATATTCTTACCAACAGGCTCTGATCGTAAAACTCACGACAAACAAACTGTACGTAGTGCAGGTTGCCGGGGCAACAAAGAGCATCTTTGTTGAGAAGAATCCACAGTTTATCACCGGGAAGTATTCCGAGCCAAAGATGATTTCTCTCAAAGGTATGATTGTCAGAAGTTATGTTGTTATGCTTTTTTTTTTAATAGTGATGTTCTTATTTCTGATTCTGGTTTTAAAAGGTATGAACAAAATGCACTATTCAAATGTCTACCATTTTGTAATTAAAAATGGCTGCCAAAATACAATATGGCCACCATACAATCTTCATCTCATGGTTTCTCTGGTGTCCATCACAATTACAACACATTTTATCTGGCAACCATTATTTTATTACAAAAAGAATGGTTCGACAAATGTTAAATGAAACTATTTATGAACGGTGATAATAAGTAGTTTGAGTATGATTTTGGGTCTAGACATGTCACTCAGTTATATTCACACACAATTTAGTTGTGCGTTATTGTGCAACACGCTGTGGCCCGACAAATTGGGACAAAAATTGCTCATGTAAACTTGCTTTTAAAGGGTAAAATAAGTGTTATATAAAAATTGTGCATTCTTCTTTTACCTTTACATACATTGAAGACTGACATGTCATTGCAGATTCTTCCATCTCAACCTCCAGTACACCACCACCTTCGTATTCAGAGCTTCGCACCTTTGGCTACATTGCTGGTGCTATGGCAACCGTAGTAATCATAGTTATTGGCATCATCATCTTTATCGTTACCAGGTAAGGAACGTACATTGCTAAACTTTGTTGCGAGTTGCACTGGGTCAGCGCACATTACGCAACATCTGTTGCCGCAATTAAAATTTCATATCGGTTCAACAAAGGTTGCGTTGGACAAATTGACATGCGACTCGAGTTTTGTTGAGTTGCGGACCAGCGTACAATCAATCAGTCGTCAAATTTAAAAGGCGCCACTCCAACATTTGATGCTCATGGCGCCGTACAAAGTGTTTTAAATATTTTATTTTTAAAATGTGTCTTTAACTGTGCATTAAAAACGTTTTCCTGAAAGCCCTGTTAATGTCAGATGTTGTTGCAAGAGGTTCCATGATGTCAGGGCTGCGATACCGATTAAGTTCACTTGAGCGCAACGATCTAGGTGGCAGACGTCGGCTGACATAGTTGGTTAGGGGTTAGGTAATATTACATCGATGGTAAATAGCAGATTAGCAAACCGTTGTAATATGCAGCTCCATTGTCATGGTCTCGTCAAACTGTACACCAATATTCTGCACATTATGAGACAGTATGATCAAACTATCGCCGATGTGTACTGCACGTAGCTCAATTTTTTTTCAGCTGCTGCATAAAACCAAAGATAATGACCTCCGTTTTGTCATCATTCAGTTTCAGGAACACTGCACCGCTGATGCATGCTATGTAAAATAAACACACAACTTACAACTTTGGTAGTCCCTCTTACACGGTGGCTAATCCAGAAGTAGTAAAAGATCCCAAACAAAGGGTAAATATGTAACCTGCTGTAGACTCAATCTGTCAACCACATGAGTCACGGCAGAAGCGTCCATGACATGGCTCAGTCAAATCTACCAACTACCTCGCATGTGGACACGATTGAATAAATAAACAACGGTGTCCTACTGTATTGAGTCCTATTGTGCTGTGCCCTACTGTATTGAATGCAAACTGTACTGATTCCTGCTGTACTGATTCCTACTGTACTGAGTCATATTGTGTCTTGTCCTACTGTGCCGGGTCCTACTGCGCCGAGTCTTACTTTACTGAGTCCTAATGTACCGAGTCCTACTGTAGCAAGTCCTACTGTACTTCCTTATTTTATTTATTTTTTATAAAATGTAGGAATAGACGTATAATTATTTTTTATTGTTTTTGGTCTTAGTAGGATTCTCTTGTCCCACAGCAATTGCATAATGTGTTACTTTGTTGATTATTTATTAATTGTTATTGTGTATTGTACAATATTTGTATGAATCATGTAAATCTGTATAATTTATATTGCCTCTCGATGTAATTTATCTGTTTTTCTGCTGTTGGGAAAACAAATTTATCATTATCCTATTGTACTTAATCATACTGCACTGAGCCATACCGTACTGAGTCCTACTCTACTGAATCATGTTGGGTCCTACTGTGCTGAGTCCTACTGTACTGAATCCTTCGTACTGTATTGAGTATTTCCTACTGTACTGAATCATGTTGGGTCCTACTGTACTGAGTCATACTGTACAGAGTCCTTCCTACTGTACTGAATCCTTCGTACTGTACTGAGTATTTCCTACTGTACTGAATCCTTTCTGCTACATTAAGCCATACCGCACTGAGTCATAATGTACTGAGTCCTTCATACTGTATTGAGTCCTTCCTACTGTACTGAGTCATTCATATTGTACTGAATCGTTCCTACTGTACTGAGTTATAATGTACTGAGTCCTTCCTACTATGCCAAGTTTTTCCTGCTGTATTGAGTCATACTGTATCGAGTCCTCCTGTACTGTTGCTTCAGGAGATGCCTGAGGACACGCTACCAGTTCCTACCGGGGAAGGCTGATGGCAACAACTCCTCACCCAACGCCAATAACATCCCTCTGCCTGAACCCTACAGTAAGTGTGTTCAGAGTGACCAGCCAGCAGTGGTTGAGCACTTACGTCATTGGCTTGTCCATGTGATACATTTTTAGTAAAATGGAATTGTGTGAGACTGGTCTTTGGTAATCCATGAACAAGACATGCAAGGCCATAGTGAGAGCTGATATGACCTGGCTATGATTTAAATTTAAACGTCTTTCAAGTCACACCACATCCAGTGATGTTGGTTTTTTTACTAAAAGTTCAGAGATGACAGACCCTCCCTTTTACCCCTGAGGAAATGTAAAGTCTTACATATCGTGGTCTACCTACACAACCGCTCTAGTTGGTTAGTGTTCTGCATCTTCATCATCTATTTCACAACAACATATTGATCCTAAAACTAAGCTTAACTTGGGCAAACGTTCTTTCTCTGTGGCTGTGTCTAGGGTCTGGAATGAACTCGGAAACTACAGCTACCTTCATAAAAACTTGACAGATTTATTCGAAATTGCATTTCCACCATAAATCTTTGGTTGTTCCATGTTCTGTTAGTGACTTTCGTGTGTCCCTGTTCGTGATATTGCTTAATGGATCTGGTTTGTCACGCCTCTGAGCTCAGGTTCCTTAGGATATAGGTGCTATGTAAGTTCTTTAAATTAATAATAACCCTATCCTTGAGAGAGAGAGCATTGGTGAGCTTCTTGGTCCCTATAAATACTCCTGTGCTTCCCACTATGCAGTTTGGTCCAGTTTGTTTTAAGGCTACAAAGCCAGATGATACTTGGTCTTGACTGGCCAAATGTATCTGAATGAACCACTAAGTTTAACAATTCTACCGTATATATTTTTTTATTGTGAATTGTTGACAATTACCTCGCTGTTAAGTTAATTCGCGAACTGCTGTCGACAACTTCTAATGTTGACAACGTGTACCAGGCTCAGGCGTTTATGTAAAATTATCATTAACAACCATATAAATATGTTCCACTCTGCCTGCAATGCAGCCATGATATTCCCCCCGAAAATATTCAAATTAAACAGAAAACTGTAAAGCATATATTTTATGTGGATCATTAAAACACATTTGGGCAGTAAAAATGTTAGAATAGATAATAATACTTTATACTATGTAATATGATTTAACAATAAAAACGATCAGACTTTGTACCTGGCTGTGTCTGTAGCAAAACTAATGTGAGGTGCACCTGTTTTCTGTGTAGCCAAACAATGTCGTGGTAAGTCATCCGTAAGACGTAAGTCAAGCAAACTGCATGACTAGTTATTTGCTTCCTCGCTAGCCAGGGTTGGTAGTAGTACTACAGTACCCCTTTTAGATCAACCTGTTGAAACGTTGATTTGTCTGTTTATCCCATGGTATGTGTGGATGTATGCTGTCTTGTCGCCACTTGCTGTCATTCTCGAGAAGGGGAACTAGACACGCATGCACCCAAACTTCAGAAAGTGTTCCCACAAAACGCCCATCATTATCTGTCCAACCAGCTGTGATGGGTCCACTACCAATTAAAGTTAAGGTCCCGTAAAGTTAAGTTCCCATAAATCTGAGCAAGCAATATTACTGGTTAACACAGCAACTGAGAAATCCGTGTCTCAATAGGTCCATGGCAGCAAGGATGGTTATTTGTATCTGAGTTTGAACCATGAAGGTCTTTAGCAAGCATGCAATCTAGTTTTGTAACATTCCAATCCATTTTATAACCTTGAAAGGCAGACAATTAGAACAATTTAGACAATGAAATGGTGGAAAACCTACAAATTAATTTCTTTAACTGATTAATCCTTTTCAGTCAATATTAACAACTCATAATTTGTGGCATTTGGTCCAAACTCTTCCATGTGTGGTGTCAAGAATGTTCTAGCGGGCCTTGAAAATGGTTGGAGAGCCACAGAATTTTGCCGGTGTGATTCAGCAGAATTTGTGTCTGTATTTGTTGAGTTTTAAATCCCCATAGTCAGTTTAGCTAACTTGAAAGTGTGGTAGAAGGTTTAGTACGTAGAAAGCCTGAGTGCTGTGGGTATGATACTGTGTGTGCATGTGTAGCATTGTGTACACAGATGTGTGGTTTTGTATGTGTTTTGAGTGCCTGCCATTCACGTTTAATTTGTTTATTATATTGTGTATAAAAGGTTCAAGTTAGTGTGCTCCGCCTAACAAGAAACACATTTCATAATTAACCCATTCCAAATACACCTGTGGGTGTAGTTTGCCCAGTCATTATAGATGAGCACGGTAGGTTATAGGGTTAAAAATGGAACCTGTGTAAACGAGTACCTGGCTATAGACAGTGTTGGATATGATATTCTTCACACAGTAGTTTCAGTATAACTGAAAGCTTCTCAGAGAAGTCAAGATGGCGTCATCAGAACATACCTTGTTTTCAATGTACAGTCTCACAGAATCATAAACCAGTTATATAAAATGAAATAACCAAAAGTACTTGCTTAATAAAACTGCAATGTTTATTTCTGACAATAGTGAGCCACATTAGTGAGAAGACATGCGTTGTTCTAGTAAAATATATAATGTATTTAACTTACAAACTATTTAAAAATATGATTGAAACATGCTGTGTTAGCATATTTAATTAAAGCTCGTACATTGTCGACAGATTTACAATAACAAATTAAAGATATGTTCGAATGTAGCATGCTGTCTGGACCTGGTCATTCTAACCCGAACACAATTTCTGTGAGAAACATTCAGCCATGTTACAGTTAGTACATGAAAGCTGTTTGTTTACATAATTCCACCACTGTCTACAGCCTGCATTTTACCATGGAGGTACTGTGTAAATGATTCAGTGTTGCAGGGACGGAACCCTTTTGCAACAGATCACATTTTTTCGATCCGTCCGCCATTCCTACAGTACCCACATAAAGAGTCACTGGGAAAATGACGAATGCACGTGATGAGTTAATTTTTTCCGACCACTTTCACATCGGATATGTTAGAAAATATTTTCTGTACTACTATGCTAGATTTTTTTGAAGACAACAGACAAACGCTGACCCCTCGCATATCAGTACACTGATTATTCTGCAGAACGTACCAACATTACATTTCAGAATCAGTCACTGGATTGGGCCGAAATTAAGCTTTTGTTGCACTTTTCTGGAAAACGAGGTATGTTTTTTTCACGAATTTCCCACAGCATGTATGTTAATGATTGATAAATGTGCTGTGAAATTGTGAAGAAAGTCATAGGAGAAATTTTGCAGGGATCCCCAGAAACGTTATAATGGCGGCCTATGGGAAAATCAAATGTGGTTTGTTCACCACTAATAATGTCTCTTGTAGTTGTGGATGAGCAGAAATCTGTAAGCGTGGAGAACTGGTCCACTCATGTGATGAAGCTTCACGTCGATACCAACCTCGGCTTTGCACAAGAGTACGATGTAAGTTGGACGATGCTGCACTTATACAATCAACAACATAAGTTCAATGTAAATTTTAAATAGTCCAGTTTCTGGGCCCATATTCTCGAAAAACTTTCAAATTTGCAACTCCAGTGTTCCATTAATATGGCAGCAAACTGTTCCTGCGAGGGGGGGTCACACGTGGTAAATATTATCAGATGTGCAAAATAGTGACGTATTACAAATTGTTGAATCTCGGTGAAGACCAGCAGGCCTGCGTTATAATCTTAAATTTTTTTTTTTTTGTATTAACTATTCCATTAGTGTGCAGTTTTACCACCATATTTATGGAAAACTGGAGGTACAAATTCATAGGTCTTTCAAGAATATGTTTATTAATGGACAGCTCATTCTGCAGCCACTTTGGAAATAATAAAAGGGAGCTCAACAACGCAGGTCAGACAAGGAAATGTACGCTTACAATGCCGGGAAAGCCCTGTCCAACCAGGTTTTAGAGCTCACATTTTTACATGTACGACAGTAACAATTAATCATATATACATACCTATCTCATCCCAACATTGTAATGAAATTAAAACCAATATGCATGTAAACATAAAGTATATAATTATATGCGCAGAATACGCTCTGAGCATGGCTTTGTGCACCAACCAGGATGCGAATAGTACTCGTTAACATTCAACCACAAATACACAATTGCAAGTACAAACAGGTGGGGTAATTTCGGCACCAAAACCCATGCCTATCTTTAAAAACTCCCTCATAGAATAAACAATGGTTTTTTGGTGAAAATTCATTGATGTATAAAACTAAAAAACAGCTGTTACTCCTCTTCCCCATGAAACCCGTTTTGTGTAGCGTTTTGAGAGCATCCCTTGTTGTATCATCTAGGATGTCAACAACAAGACACGCGGAGACCTGACCGCCAAACATTCAACGGCTCCTGACAACGAACAGAAGAACCGCTATCTCAACATCGTGGCCTGTGAGTAGACGCATAAAACGTGGCTGGTGTCACAGGAAGAGTTTCCCATAAACCTTTCTCCTGAATCCATTTAACCCATCCTGTATCAGGTTCACTCATGTCTAAATATGTAGTGCATAAATAGGTTAAGTAATATGTGCCTTCAGTTTAATAAAAGAAATGCATACTTTTGATAAAACATAAAAAAATTGGCTTTGATAGTTAGCTTTGTTTTATAGTATGTAGAGCCGGACTACTTTTGCCATTTTTCTGCTGATTTTTTACAAATGTTGTCCCTCCGATAATTTCACCAAAAATAAATGACAAAATTGCACAAACAAGGTAGCTTCTCAGAGTGGATACTGGGTAGGTTTTTTTGGCAAGATGAGTCTGAAATAAAACACAGAGGATATGATAGAGAGGATGGCATGTATACATAGAGCCTGTGGACGGATATCTACCTTTATAAGAATGTCTGCGTAATTCGACTTAAAATAAATCTCGTTGTGTCTGCGTAATTCGACTTAAAATAAATCTCGTTGTGTCTTTCAGACGATAATAGTCGGGTTGTATTGAAGCCACTGGCGGGAAAGTCACGTCACACAGACTACATCAACGCAAACTATATTGACGTAAGTAACTGTGGCAGTGTCAACGCCATTTTGTGACCCCTGAACTCGATGATGTAAAAGGGCGTGCGGGAAGTCTTAAAAGTGTTAGATTAGGCCTTGAAACTTACTTACTAACATCCACTTAATGCTGTGACCTGATGAATTCCTTCCATCAGTTTGATAGGTTAGTCCTGGTGAGCTTGGTATCCTTCTTAATGATGTGATGTTCGTGTTTGGATGACCTCTTCCCCGAGGTCTGAATGATCTTAAAATGGAACTGAAAGTCTTAAAAATGGAAAACTATGCCCTAGGCTATGATTCGACCAAGGTGGAATAGACTATATATGGCTGAGCGATATGCTTCTTTAAAGGGAAACAAAAGTCATGTTTTTCGGCCTATGCACCTAACTACAATTAAGAATATCACGCCGGTGGTTTAGTGAGAAAACCTTGTTGAGCATGCAGCATCTTAATTTCATGGGCCATGCCAAACTGTTGATAACCCTACATCACGAGTGCGGTATTCTGGCAATATTTGTTCGCCAAATGAATGTATATTCATATACACCCATTCCTATGCTGACCAATAAGATATGGCTATGCTATATGCATCCAAACTCAACAAATGTAACATATTTTGGCCTTTGTTTACTGAACTAGTCCTCTTTCTGACAAAATAACACATTTGTTTGTTAATACTTTACTTGTAGCATTGCTTATCCCAATATCGTAAAACTGCACTTTCGCTTATTAGACGCGCTGGTTAACATGTCAGCCCTCGGTCAACTGGAGAAATGACTGGAATCTCCCACTTTTAGACCAAATTCTGAGTAAACCACTGCATGGCGTGATATTCCTGATTTTAGTTGCACGTGGTTAGTTTTTATTATTTCTTTTAGGTGCATAGGCTTAAAACCATGATTTTTGTTTCACTTTAATCAAATAAAACAGTTTGATCATCAAATAAATGAATGGCTGCTAGTGTTTGAATGGAATTTGTTATTGAATTTGTCATGGAAGAAAGGTCTTAGATTTTTGTATCAGGTCTTCAAGCTGATTAGCTGCACACACCATGTGTTGTTTGCATATTGGACATATAGGGTACTAATTGTCGCAGTGGACACCTGTCTAGATGTCACTCTCACTTCTGAAGTTCCAACTACAGTAGTACCTGCCTTCAACGGACCCTCCGATGAGCGGACACCTGCTATGGCGGGACACTTTCTCAATGTACGGACTGTTTTACCATGTTAATGTCCCTCTGATGAGGGGACACCTGGTGAACGCGGACAGCGGACAGGATATTTTGGTTTTCTGTCCCTGCTAAGGCGGACAGTAATAATTATTTTCGTAATTTTTTTCTCAAAATATTTGATTTCGAAAATGGCGACGGACAAACAGCACGGTGTGTAGTGGGAAAAACAACGTAATATCGTGAAATCGGATATAAGGCTGTTGGTCGTGGACCCCGATTTTCTGCCGCTTGGGGAAATGCCAAATGGGCCTGCTTAAACTTGCTTTGAATTGCTTTGATAATTCTCAAGAAACAGGTGAACAATGTCAACAACAATGAACGACTGTCAATAAGTTGTTTGGCGCTGCCGCCGACACCAATCGCTGATGTTGGCTTCTCTGAGGTGGTTTGAAATTGCAATCGAGATTCACAAATACGCCTGGCATAAGAATCAGATAAACAGTCTTAAATGCAATTTAGTATGCAGTACTAATATGACACTGGGGTGAAATGGCATGCCTCCAATCTAAACGACGCGAAAACAACATGCCAAATGCCAAAGGCGCTACCGGTGCGTGAAAATACGAATTCGTCGTCCGCATATGAAACGATGAATCGATGCTAAGTCGTGCATCATAAATTTATGCTTCAGTCGAGATCAGTTGAAAATCGAGGTGAAACGATTATTAATTCTGCCTATTGTCGTTTTCTATGTTTAATCAGCTTACATACTGCGTGTGTCAACTCATATACGTTTTCGGCTGCTCAAATCCAGGTTATTATTTTCGATTCGTAGGCCTATTAGTTCAGTACATCGTCATCATAGTTCCATAACGGTATACGTACATGTATTTTATTCAGTTAACGATTAAACAGGGTGTGACATTTAAAAATAATACACGTTGATGGTAGTTGACTCGTTTGATAAGCTCTATAAACTGCATATTGCCGTATAAGACAGTGCTGCAAGCATACTGTGGCTTCGACAGCGTTCTTGGACTTCAGCAGCGGGTGGCGATCGCTGTTGGTTAGTAGCACCCTGGTGGCAGACATGGGAACACCTAACGCGCCTTATTTCAGCCCTCCACTACAGCATGCCTGTCCCTCCGATGAGGGGACACCTGCCATGTAGGGACACTTTTGCTTGGATACAGAAGTGTCCGTTGAAGGCAGGTACTACTAGAAAAGGGGGATAAATGTGGGATTTTTTATATTTTATTTCCTTGGCATATGTGGCATTGGACAGGATCTGTTTTGGCATTGGATAGAATCTGTTTTGACATTGCAAATGTTGTACATTGGAAAAAAAACGAATCCAGCTTGGAAACTACCCCCGCTCTGGCCCCTTGACCTGTTATTTGTAATAATATGCTACCTGCAGGGCTACAAGAAGCCCCGGGCTTACATTGCGACCCAGGGCCCGCTGACCTGTACTTCGGGCGACTTCTGGCGCATGATCTGGGAACAGAGAAGCGCGGTCATCATGATGATTACCAAGTTGACAGAACGCGGCCGGGTAAACTTGTACAATTGTTGGTGTATTCGACCTAATAAGTATGCTTGAAAAAAATTGAGCCATGAAAAAATTTCAAGGAATCTGTTCTTATAAGCGTACACAAAAAAAAAATTTCTAGACGGTAAGGTAACTGTTTAAAACTAGATTTTATGAAGCCAATTGATTTTATTCTATGAAAGTATAAATCTCACACTGGTTTTATACTATCCATTCACATGGCTCATGATTGTATTATTTAACTATCTTAATTATTTAAAAACTAAGTGATACAATTTATCTATAATATTACAAGTATTTTACAATGCTGTGGTGTTTTAATCAGATTCTCTGTAAAGTGCTTTGTACTATTGGATGTGGAGCTAGACAAAATGAATATTGTTGTTGACAGTGTGTCACTCGTTTCCAAGCGAAATGGCTCCACCTTTCTCATATCTCTATATTGGACTTGTGTTGTTGATTATGTAATAAATATTGTTTTTATTGTTGACAGCGCAAGTGTGACCAGTACTGGCCGAGCGAAGCCGACCACTCATACGGTCACTTCACTGTTCGACTGGTCAGCGTCCATGTCACTGCCCACTACACAGTACGGGTGTTTGGCCTGCGTCACTCTCGCGAGAAAAGCTCAAATATAAAGCGGGTTAATGAGTCCATAACAAACATACTGCGGGTAGGCAACATTTTATATTTTTTGCATATTTTTTTTTTTTTTTTTTAACTTATTTAATTTTTTTTAACTTTTTTAATGCATATTAGTATGTATAAGGGGCCATTGCCTTTTCTCGGAAATTTTACACCACCTCACCCCGTTGTAGTGTGGAGTAATGTTGAACGAAACCCCCTCCAAAATTATGCTACACTCAACTACCCCCCCCGCCTCATGATCGATGGACTGGCCCATAGTGTCACAGTAAAGCTGAGCAGAAGTTAGTTCTGTACCAACAAAAATAGTTCTTTGAGCTTGTAAAGCATGTAGGTGCAGTATAGTAGACATGCAGTGCACGAGTGCCAAGGCTTGGATTTCAGCAAAACAAAATAACACATTTGTACAATTGAGCCAGCATGTTTTAGTAGATACTAGATAGGTAAAATTTTTCACAAAAACGAGATGAGTGGAACAAATTGAATGGAGGAGATACCTTTAACATTATGACATCGATGCAGCTATGAGCACCAGTTTTTCAAGATTCTATGTGCACAGCAGAAATCAGTGGTCGAACGAACTGTGACGCAGTATCACTACACTGATTGGCCTGATCACGGGGTGCCGGAATACACGTTGTCCGTACTCAAGTTTGTGCGCAAGTCCATGGCTGCCAACCCAGATGATGCAGGACCCATCGTCCTACACTGCAGGTCTGTAGGAAAATGTGTATACTTTGGAACCGTGGTATCATATATTTAACAAGAATTTAAGGGGAATATACAGCTGTTTTCATTGATTACTTGAAAGAGGGTTTTGTTTAATTAAAATACCCTTCCTGTTATACCACCACGCTACCTGGTGGATTATAATGGAATTAAAAGATTCGGGTAACAGACCCATAGGCATACACATTAAGCAATGTGAAGTTCCCGGATTTACCTGAATCTTTAAGTACCATTATAATCCACCAGGTAGCGTGGTGGTAATGGGTAGGGTCTATTCTCTTAATTTTTCGATATCAAGGTTCATCTTAATTAACAATGATATACTTCATGTCTTAATATTTATTCAGTAGTATATTTACTGTAAAAATTATATAAAGCGGGAATTGGACTGATCAGTACATCACCTGATGTAAGACGTAATATTTCACATTCAAAGATGAATATTTATTGGTAAGCTTTTTATTGTTGTACAAAAATCATGATATATAAAAACTGCCATATTTTGTATAAATATGAAGCTGTGTATTTTCAACAATAATAAGACGTATCACAATCGTAACACTTTTTTATGGATATTATTTGTAAACTCGGTTGTACAAATGAGTACCTGGCATGAGACAGGTGTGGAAGTGTGAACAAGTTGTGCAGTAATTGCAACAAGGCTGAATGCTTCCTCTAGAAATCAAGTTGGCGTGGGAATGAACAGGTCTGCCAGGGGGTGAAGTGTAAAGTCTGCCAGGGGGTGAAGTGTAAGGTCTGCCAGGGGGTAAAGTGTAAGGTCTGCCAGGGGGTGAAGTGTAAGGTCTGCCAGGGGGTGGAGTGTAAAGTCCTTTGAGTAGTCCCAAGGACTGGATGCCATGCTATATAAGAACGTACCTTTCTTATGTTCAGTTTGCTTGCTGAAGAGTGATATTTTATTTTGTTACAGCGCGGGAGTTGGTCGCACAGGAACATGCATTGTGATTGACGCAATGATTAAACAGATTCAGGACAAGGGCAGTATCAATGTCATCGGATACCTCATGCACATCCGCAACCAACGCAACTACCTGGTCCAGACAGAGGTTAGTGCGCCCATCATTTGACAAACCTTTGTAGTACAATGTATGCCGACCCAGTCGAACAACCATGGAATGGAAAATCGCTGCTAGCTGTCATATTCACTCTGCTACATGAATATTCATGTTCACTTTGCCTCATTCATATTCGTTCATTCACCAGTATATGTTTGGAGTTGGATGGACAAATTTTTCTTTGAGATTCACTGTGCCACATGAATATTCATATTTACTCTGCCTCATGAATATTCATATTCATTCAGCAGAACCAGTATGTGTATGGAATTGGATGTACAGATTTTGTCTTCAAGAATCGTCAGATGTAGTCACATGCACAATGCCATATGAATATTCATTCAGCGGAACCAGTATGTCTTTGGAGTTGGATGTGTAGATTTTGTTTTTGAGAATTATCAGATTCACTTTGCCACATGAACATTCATATTCACTCTGCCTCATGCATAATCATGTGCCTCGGCAGGACCAGTATGTGTTCATACACGATGCCCTGTTGGAGTATATCCAGAGCGGAGACACGGAAGTGAGCAGCTCAGAGATTGGTCAGTTTGTCGAGACGCTCAAGCGCAATAATGCAGCGCAGGGAGACACGCTACTGCAGCGCCTCTACAAGGTAACGCACATGTGTAGACATGCACGCATGTTTCAGCTCTAACTGGTTCCTGTGTTTTCCTATATTTCTTATGTTTGAATTGCAATCCCTATATTTTCCAATATTTAAAAAAAATCCTATATTTGCTAGTAGATGGCGCCACCTGAAACAACACTGTTTTGTTAAAATATTCCTATGTTATTCCTATATTGTTACTTGTGAATTCCTATATTCCCAGTACATTTTAGACCAAAACTGTGTTATGGTTTCATCTAATTTGACATTTGTCAAAATAATCAAATTTCTTCTTAATTTGTCTTCTTTTTTGACGTCCTGTGCTTCATGACATATTCAATCATCTCCAACAAATATCAAGTAATATTTTCTGATGGTTTCATCCATGAAAGTCAGCATTTGAGCATGCCTGTAGATAATGACTTCATTTCAGAATTGGTAAATTACTTCAGTAGATTTTTTCATCTAATGACAAAAGGAAATTATATTATGCTAACCTAGGTATTATATGTTTGAGTTTACATTGCTTAAAAAATAATAATCTAGTCATCCGGTGGACAGATTTGTCTCATGACAGTTTTTTTTTATGATACTTGTCCATTAGTGTCAGTCCGGTATAACTTATTCAAGTTCAAAAACTGGTGTCCCGAATTCAGACGCAAGTAGTTGTTGATAAGTTCAGCATTGTCTCCCTGGT
This sequence comes from Lamellibrachia columna, assembly GCA_963662155.1. NCBI lineage: Eukaryota > Metazoa > Annelida > Polychaeta > Sabellida > Siboglinidae > Lamellibrachia > Lamellibrachia columna. The sequence continues at coordinate 26,131,150 of OY759275.1, read as the reverse complement.
CTTCTACGTCCAAGCTTTGGTTGCCAAGTGACCAGCACTCTTGCCACGTCTTTACTTCTGGAACATTGACCTGCAAATTGAGCTTGCCTCCGTCCGATTGTCTTTGAAATCTTTGGTGGGTTTCCATGTATCTATAATTATAAAGTAGTTTGTCACTCTGTCTGTCTGTACATATGTTCTCTCATATCTCCATTAGTTTCGCATGGGGTTGAAATTCTGTAGGTGTGCCCGGGGTTCCGTGGGGATGGGGATGGTTCGTACATTAAAACAAATTAAAAATTCCCCAGGGTGGTCATGTATTACGAAGGAACCTATGTGTATATTTGATGTAGATTATGTAACTCAGAACAATAGTACGTACAATTGTTAGCAACACTATGCATGCTTTCTATGATGTATCATACGTTCTTTCATATGGTACAAACGCTTCATGCAACCGACAGTTGTACTTTATTCTTGGGGCATGAAGTTGTTATTGCCATTGGCATCGCCCTACCAAAACTTGGAGTCATACTTGGCTGCCTTTTATCCCGTGCAATGCCGGACAACTCAGCTAGTAATAAATATAATACTAAGCTGCCACTATTGCTAAATGCTCATATGTATGACGTAGCTGGTGACTGCATTCAAGCCGGACCAATATGACCTGTCTTCTGCCCTGCTGGAGGTGAATGCTGGAAAGAACAGATCCAAACACATATTACCAGGTGGGTGGAACAAGGTAGAAAGAATTAAACAGTTCCCGAAACAAATACTGCCAGGTGGTTGAACCAAGGTAGAACAAATTAAACAGTTCCCCATACATGTATTTTCAGGTGGAGGAAACAAGGTAGAAAGAAATAAACAGTTTCAAGTTTGGTGATGATCTGTGACACCTAGACATCAGGATGTTGTCCTGCTTAGGGAATGTGTGCACAATGACAACAACACCAAAAAAATGTCTGTGCAGAGCTCATGAAAACATAATTTGCCAACTGTTACTGTTTACCCATAAATCTTACAGATTTTCTGAAATGTGAAGGTCTTACAGGTGTAGGAGACATTGCTTATGGTTTTGAGCATCTGTTAAATGGCATGCATGTGGATAACAGAACATCAGTGCAGAGCTACTCTCGCAAATATTTTAGATGTGCACAGTCAGCTACTCCAAAGTCTCATTTGATCCAATCAAAATAGCAATTTCCTTTCAAGCGTGCACAACAAACCAGCATACATAGATATTCATATGGGTTCATTTGCGGGTCGTATGTATTTCTGTTCCTAGTCTTACATGTGTGGGATGTGTGTAGCAGTTTTTAAACAGTGTGTTTGCCAACAGTTGAGTCATCTCAAGTCCATCTTCCGGCAAAACCTGGTGTAGAAGGCTCGAACTACATCAACGCCACTCATCTGATGGTCAGTAGAATTGGTTCACTTGTTTCTTGCGGCACTTATTGTAGTAGTTCTTGAAGCTTCGTTTCTGCATGTTTACCCATGTTTCTTAAGTTATGACTTCATGCCATTCTTATGATCAGTTGGAAATGGTACCCTGGTACATCGCTACAATGCTGATTTGTTGATCTCGGGGGGGTCCAGAGTTATAACTTTAAATTCTCCACCAGTGGAGCCACAGGTCATGGGTTAGGGTGTTTGTGGTTTCAGGGTTATAACAAAAACAACGAGTTCATCGTCACCCAGCATCCTGTGACTTCAACGACGGATGACTTCTGGAGGTTGGTCTGGGACCAGAACTCAATGACCATAGTGCTGCTGTCTGTCATAGACGAGGTATGTTGTTGGGGGTAGCATTCAGCCACACTGTAATTACTGCACAAAATATGTTCATTCTTATAATTCCATCACTGTCTATGGCATGGTACACTCATAGAGCTGGATGAACTGGGCAGTTGAGACTGAACTCTAGAATAAACTATATGTACTCTAAACATATTAACCACTCAAAGGTGTTTTAAAAGGAAGCACAACTTTTTTATATAATTTGACAAATATTTGTTTTGTTCTGAATATCATGCAGACATCGCATGTGGGGGAAACAACTATACAGTTAATGATATGCCCATTACATGTATGCCTAACCCCAGTAAACTTTTCTCCAACAGTATTTCAGTATTGGAAGTTTTAAACATCTGTTCGTGAATGTATCGAATGGCAAGGCCGATATTCATAAACAGATGATGTTAAAAATTATATTTATAAGTTGTGGTTCATTAAGACATGCTTGGGCGGTCACAATGTTGGAATGGATGTAGTTTAACTTTACAATATAATTTTACAATGAAAACAATCAGATTATGTACCTTTGAATGACCTTTGACTGACTGATTAATTGAGTCTTCGTTCACTGCAGGAATGCACCGAGTTCTGGCCCAAGGGCGAGGAGAGTATGGATGGAGGTCACTTCAAGGTCACAAGTTTGACAGAGGAGTCTTCACATGAGAGCTACACCACCAGGGATTTCTTGCTGCAATCCACTCAGGTGATGGAATACTATACACTTATTGAATTGTACGCATATTGAACAGTCCACTTATTGAACAAAACAATTATTGAACAGTACACTCATTGAACAATATGCATATTGAACAGTCCACTTATTGAAAGTATTGAACAATACACTTATTGAAAAATACGCATATTGAACAATGCACTTATCGAACAATACTCGTTCCTTCAGAATGTATTGGACTTTAGACATTAAAATATTCTGAAGCAACTTGTGCATAAAACCCACTATCATTTAATCATGGTGACATTCGATTCCAACAAAACGTAGCAAGGTTTGTTTGATGTGGTTCTATTTCGATGGCGACACTCGAAAGGGATAGGAATGCTATAGGCCGATTAACCAATGAAAAATGTTATGGAGATTTATGTGGCTTTACACAGAATTCAAGGTCAACAATACGGAATTCAACTAAAAAAGGCACATTTTCTTCCCCCTTGGTCCCTTGTGGAGTGGGGCCACATCAAGTCTTAATCTATTCTGCCCTCCTGACAAGCCAACTCCATCTATCATGCGATCTTCTGCAATTCTCTCCCACTCTTGGCTGTTTACCTCTGCCCTTTCGAGATCTCTCTTAGCGCTCTGCCTCCATCTTCAGTTGTATTCCATGCTCTCTTTGTCAGCCTCTCCTCACTCATGCTCTGTATGTGTCCCACCCATATGTAGGCATATCCTGTTTAACTGATTTGCTTGTTTAATTTGTATTATTTTTGTTTTGATCTTAGGACGACTACGAGTGTACAACAAGCATAATCGCCGTGAGCAACTGGCCCAACAGTTGCAGTCCTCTCAGCTCCGTCTTTGACCTCGTTCGCAATGTCAAGAACCGGCACCATGAGGTCGAGGGACCAGTCATTGTTGTGGACAAGTAGGGAGCTTTAATTTTTTTGCAACTAGTCACCTTTTATTTATGTTCAAATCTGTAGTGTGTGAATTGTTTAAAGGGAAACAAAAGTCATGGTTTGGGCCGATGCACCTATAAGATTTACTAAAACATACCGATTTGCAACTACAATTAAGAATATCATGCCAGTGGTTTACTAGGAAGACCTTGTTAAACACACATCATCTTAATTTCATGGGCCGCGCCATGCTGTTAGATAACCCTTCGTCACGGGTGTCAAAGTCTAGCAAGATTTGCTCCCCAAATGAAAATATACCTGTATACACCTATTCCTATATTTGCCAATACGATATGGATATGCTGTCCAAACTCAACTTATGTAACATATTTTGGCCTTTGTCTACTAAACTAGTCAGTCAACTGAAGAAATGTCCAGGATCTCCCACGTTTAGAACACATTCTGAGTAAACCAGTGGCATGGTATTCTAGATTTTAGTTGCACATGGTGTTTTTTTATTTGCATAGCCCCAAAACCATGATTTCTTTCGTTCTAAGTAATATGCACACTCGGTTTAATAACAGAAACAGTCTTCTTAAACATTCTGATTGCTCCGCCACTGTGCCTCATATGTGAACGAATGGCATGCTAGCCTCGATTATCCAGGCTCTGGGACGTGGCGCCACCATTTGTCGCACACACCAGATTCTTGTCGCCTACATAATGAGATTAATTAGACTCTCATCCAGGCATTTGGCTAACTCATCAAATAAGAGTGAACTTTTATTGGTTTATACATTGCAATTCGACTCAGCTTTAGATTTATGATTATATTGACACAGCTGTCACACTAAAAGTGAAATCTTGCAAAATAATTTTATATAGTGTACCATCTTAATAATGACGCTGATTGGCTGCTGGCGGTTCATGGTAACGCCTACACAAATGGAGCGGGTAACAGTCAGACCATGTGTTCAAATCCAGACTCTTCTCAGCGAGTTCACGAAGGCGAGCGAGAGTCGGATAAGCGAGGCTACGTTCATGCAGTAGCTTCAAAATGGCAGCAAGAGAATTTGGGTGAACGTCGGACTGAAGACCTGTTGTCACTTGTTGTAGGTTTGGTGGCACTGCCGCTGCCAAGTTCTGTGCCCTGGTCACACTGCACGACCAGCTCATGCAGTCAGACATGGTTGACCCTTACATGACTGCCAAGTTGTATCACCTTGAGCGTCCTGGGGTGTTTCCAACAGAGGTGAGTGGAAAAGCATACGTATTTCTTGTCGTTTTGGTCAGGGGAAATGTCCATTCGGGCAGGGAAAGTCAGGGAATTTTTGAAGTTATTTCATTGTGTGAGCCCTGTAGATGGTGAAAAGGAGGACCTGTGAAAGGCCAATGATGTCCTGTATACGATGGTGACTTTACATCCCATTTTATACATTTAATTGTTATTATTATTTTAATGTACCGGTATTTATATTTTAAACTTTTTATATAGTTTTTTACTTTTTTTTTTTTTTTTATTTATTACTTATTTATATTATGTTATTTATATTTTTAACATTATTATAAATTATTTTAATGCATATTTGTTTGTTTTTTAACCTGAAAAAGTATTCGTATTCGTACTATCTGGGGTTTTTCTGACTATTAAGGGCAGTTAATTGTAACTCCTTGTTAGGCATAAATTATAGTATGTTTTTTGGAAGAAATCACTAAGTGGATAGACGAGGGATCGCCAGTAGATATTATCTACTTAGATTTTCAGAAAGCTTTTGACAAAGTGCCACATCAAAGATTGCTACTTAAATTAAAGCCCATGGTATCGGGAATGGCATAATTGACTGGATAGAACAATGGGTGACTGACAGAAGACAACGTGTTGTAGTAGATAGAGAGATATCAAACTAGAAGTTTTGAGTGGGGTACCACAAGGATCAGTATTAGGGCCTTTATTATTCTTAATATATATCAATGACTTGGACGACAATATAACAAGCAACGTACTGAAATTTGCAGATGACACAAAAGTGTTTAGAAAGATTAAAACTGATGGTGATAAACAACATTTAAATTTTTGGAAATGTAAATGCCTACATGCAGGACACGGGAACTTGGATATAAACCATAATATGGGAGATACTGTTTTAGGTACTACTGTAAAAGAAAATGACTTAGGAATAACAATAAGTGCTGATATGAAAGTTTCAGAGCAGTGCGGTATTGCAGCTTCAAAGGGTAATCAAATTCATATGTTGATTAAGAGAAACATAACATACAAGGAAAAAAGCTAATTATATCTCCTTGTCCATTTGCCATCTGGGCCTTTGGCTTAGATGGCAAATCTTGTTAAATCTTTTCCTTTGAATGACCTTATTATGCATTGTTAATTTTCTCTTTCAGGAGGACTTCTTGTTCCTTTACGAGACCATTGCCAGTATCTGCGACGAGAAGCACCTGCTGAGTCTGACCATGGGCTCTGTGAAAGACTCAGTCATCATGGAGAACAATCGTCCAAACTCCTTGACTCGCTCGATCAGTCGTCTGTCCAGCGCCGTTCACGAGACTCCCATGTAGATGTGCGACTGGTGAATCTACACATCCGTGGCCATGTTGGGTGCAACCGTATATGGAAGACAGTGGAGACAACTGATTTGTTCCTGAATAGTAAATGTGATGATTGGCGATGCGGTCAAAACCGCTCTAGGTGAAACCACTCTAGGTCAAAAGTGGCCTCGTCTGCAACAAATAGATCGATTTCACCGTAGTTTAGTATTATTTGTTTTAAAATTACAAAAAAGCGGGACCGGGGGAAAGCTTTTCACACCCAAAAATGGTAATAGTGACACCTGTAGCTCTGACTGTTGCATATCTGACTGTGTAGCTGTGAGCCCCAATAGCCAAGAGGTTAATATTTTTTATTGTGTGACCACAAGCTCGTACTTGATATTGAAAAATGTGGTGGGCGATATTGTATCCAGCGCCTGCCAAACAAACGTTAGTAACACTTTAATTAATATTATTAATAACAATACTATTTCTTTATTTATGTGTCATTTCCTGCACCTAACACACCCGCCTGCACACACGCACGCACTCACACACACTTGGGATGCATCAGTTTGGGTACATAATACTACATATATAAATTAATCCATGTGATAGTATTCGTAGCACAGTATTAGTAGTAGTAGTAGTAGTAGTAGTAGTAGTACAACTCTGACAAAAGGTTACATTGTGTCCATCAGTGGAGTAAAATAGACAGATATATCTGACCTTTCTCATAGGAGTGTAGCCAATTCAACTTGACATCCAGTCAAAATGTGTGGAGTATTCTGGGATGTGTCACTATTGTTTGTACAGTATCTTCATGTGTGTCATATTGGAAATCTAATCCTTAATTCTTATTGCGAAGTCATGTCTTTAAAACATGTTTACAATGCAGTTGAATGACAACAGCCTGGTGAACTGTGTACTGCCATAATGTATTGCTTGTCAGAGTAGAACTCTCCTATGTAGTGGAGGTAGAATTAGAAGTACTTCCTGCCTGAGAGGTAACGTGTACACTCATGTATAGCAATTACTGCAGTACAGGCAGGAGGGAGGTATTTGGACCAGCATATTATTTTATGCAATTTTACGGCTGAAGGTTTATCAGTATGAACGACTCATTTATTAATAATGCATGTGCTATCAGTTCATGTATACTAAGTTGGCATTGTATAAATATATGTGTCAAGTGAAGCATTTATTTTGTTACTAAAACAAAGGGTGAAGACTCATTGTAGGTTATGATAATCGAAATAACATTTTATTTGAGAGTGATTTTATAGACATTATAGAGCACGATTGTTTTTGCTCACATCTAATGATGTGAAAACGTATTAATGTTGTTTTGTGCATGTGTTGAAAACGGGGTACTCTTTGCTAGGTACTTATGGGAAAGTACGGTTTTATCCAGGTACACGATTGTATGTGCATACATATATGCTGATGTTATTATCCAAGAACGTTTATGCAAAATGTCTCTCTATGTGGATATTATGCATGGAAAAGGGTTTGTATAAGGAAGTGCAAGGATAATTTCTTTATAAACACCTACATCGAGTATGTTGTTTGTAGATATAATTATGCAAAAACATGCATTGAAGAACAATTAAAAGTAATGGAAACAATTATGAAATTCAACTTATCTGCAAACATTGAGCAGACAAATATTTGGCCAAGTTTTAAAGCTGTACTGATTTAAACATTTGTTTATAAAATCTAGGTATGAGCCAACAATTCTATCATCATCATGTGTGTTATGATGTCAACGTAAACATTGTTTATTCTGTCTGGTCTACAACATGAAACCTTTGATTTTGGAAGGAACCAGGCTCATTTCTTGTGCAATACAGTCAACATGATCAGTAACAATCATGTATAACTGTCATGCTTGAGTGACCATTATTGAAGACAGAAGTTGAACCATTGCTAGCATGTCCTCAGTCCCAATGTTGTCTAGTACACATTGGGTTTACAGTAGTAGTAGTTTAGAAGACAGTCCCAATGTTGTCTAATACACATTGGGTTTACAGTAGTAGTAGTTTAGAAGATAGTCACTGTTAGTTTTTTTTTGTGTTGAGATTGGTACTGAATTGGTGCTATGGTGATCATTTATTTTGAAATGTAACTTTGTTCTTTTGATGCATGTTGATATTGTATATTAGATGTTGTTTCTGTTGTTCCATGAATAATAACAACATAAGTAGTTATTTTTATAAACAATATTTATCACCGCTGAAGTGTAAAATATGTTAATAGTTCAATCGGCACGTATTCGTGACTGTTTGATGTGAATATGCAAACTTTTTAAATAGTGAAGCAAAACTTAACTTTTTTGCCAAGAAAGTAATGGTTGTGGTTGGTAAAAATATTGATTATTTAACAGTATCGGATCCATCCTTTGATCGCATCTGTTCAAGAATTATATTTATTACACCACTGTTACTAACCCACAGTAGTTTGTCTAATGTATTTTAGATGATCACTTAGGTTTTATGATATATGCTATGATAAAAAAATTGAACGGAGTAGAAAAAATTTATCTTCATAATGTATACAGGTGTGAATGGTAATTCTACTTTAATAATGTAATTCTGTGTTTATTGTATTGTGGCATTTTGGTCACAGATTTTGAACAATGAGATTACTTTCATAAAGAAAACCAGGCTAATCTGGACACAAAACGTGCTTTATTGTTTTCTCTATTAATACTGACCAAGCGACATGCATTATTTTGCCTGTCAAATATGTTACTTGTCTGCACTGTATTGCAAATAGTTTGACTCATTTCTGCTCAGTGAGATTATCTGTGTATTGTTTTGCAAGGTGCTTAGTAGGAAAGTACCTTTATGAGAATAAATATGGTTCAATATTGATATAAGTTAAAGGTATTGTACTTTGTGTAATAGAAATGAGACTGGTGATGCATGTCATGTATTGTTTAAATGTGATGCTCCTAGAGACAAAACAAATATCTTTCTGCCTAGATATTTTATTAATCAAGTTAACACTTTCAAATTATCTGTGTTGTTTAACATTAGTTTAAATAAAATAAAAATTTATCAGAATTATAATTGGTAAGTAACATTTGCTGTTCTTATTAACTTAAGATGTAGAGTATTTGCAAGTACTCTGAGTATTGTATCGTTATCTCCTACAACATTAGGGAATAAATCTTGTTCAAATGTTAATTTGCCTTTATATAACGGAAATACTATACTGTTGACGTCACGAGGGTGGTATCACCTAGATAACAGCCACTGAGTGCTGCAGCTAAATGTTAAGATTATTCTTGTATGAAAGGTAATATAATCATAATAATGCACGTACACGAGATACCTACATATGCTTTATGACCTGCAAACATGAACATAGCAGACAGCTGGCTTAATTGTCAATGCGTCTGTTGGAATATAAGTAACTATGTTAAGCGCTCACAGAATAATGCATTGTGCCGCAAACAGCTATATAAGTAAAATTCGTTGCCCTTTCATGACAAGTTATTTTCCCTACATTAAGTGTTTGCAGAGAACCGAACTATACAACAAACATGCGCATACCTTGTTCATATAAGCAACTATGTGCATGACATACACTAAGTAAATAGTATTGTACCCATGGTAGATGGGTTCGTTGTCTTAACATGATCTAACAACATAAACACCATGATGTGGGACACAACACGCACGCACGCACGCACGCACGCACGCACGCACGCACGCACGCACGCACGCACGCACGCACGCACGCACGCACGCACGCACGCACGCACAAGTTGGCACAGAGTATGTTGTGAGTGTGTAGGTTGCAGCGTAAATACGTTTAACAAAAAAACTTACACAATCTCAGAGGGGCGGGTCATGCATAGGTGGACAAATTGTTGGACTCTCGATACGCCTATGGCTTGCTTGCCCACTTGCCAGCTGGGGTTTAGCATTGGATGGTAATCTTGCTCAAGCTCCGTAGATCAGTACCAGCATTCTGACAGGTATCTAACTAATTTTCAAGATGACAGTCTTGTTCAGTTATAAATGTCCTTCACTAAAAGTCCACAACAACAAAAACCGGGTCCAGCAAGAGATTGACCGTGTATATGAAACTGAAAGTGAATCATGCGTGTGTACGTAGAGCAGAAACATGGACCACCCATCGCAACATGAATATAAGCTAAACAGCTTTCAACTCAGCTGCATGCGTATGACCCTTGTCGTGACATGGCGAGACACAGTCACCAACTTTGAGATTTTACTACGTTCCAAGTCAACACCACTGGGCAACAAGTCACCGACTTTGAGATTATAGTACGTTCCAAGTCACCACCACAGGGCAACATTGTCAGACATACGACTACGACGATGCAGGCACGTGCTGCATATGTCTGGTGACCGCCTCACGAAGATCATCCTCTATGGGGAGCTAACTGAAGGTTAACGTATGTCTGGTGACCGACTCACGAAGACCATCCTCTATGGGGAGTTAACTGAAGACAAACGTATGTCTGGTGACCGCATCACGAAGATCATCCTCTATGGGGAGCTAACTGAAGGCAAACGTATTTCTGGTGACCGCCTCACGAAGATCATCCTCTATGGGGAGCTAACTGAAGGCAAACGTATGTCTGGTGACCGCCTCACGAAGATCATCCTCTATGGGGAGCTAACTGAAGGTAAACGTATGTCTGGTGACCGCCTCACGAAGATCATCCTCTATGGGGAGCTAACTGAAGGCAAACGTATGTCTGGTGACCGCCTCACGAAGATCATCCTCTATGGGAGCTAACTGAAGGTAAACGTATGTCGGGTGACCGCCTCACGAAGATCATCCTCTATGGGGAGTTAACTGAAGGTAAACGTATGTCTGGTGACCGCCTCACGAAGATCATCCTCTATGGGGAGCTAACTGATGGCAAACGTATGTCTGGTGACCGCCTCACGAAGAGCATCCTCTATGGGAAGCTAACTGAAGGTAAACGTATGGCGGGTGACCGCCTCACGAAGATCAACCTCTATGGGGAGCTAACTGAAGGTAAACGTATTTCTGGTGACCGCCTCACGAAGATCATCCTCTATGGGGAGCTAACTGAACGTAAACGTATGTCTGGTGACCGCCTCACGAAGATCATCCTCTATGGGGAGTTAACTGAAGGCAAACGTATGTCTGGTGACCGCCTCACGAAGATCATCCTCTATGGGGAGCTAACTGAAGGTAAACGTATGTCTGGTGACCGCCTCACGAAGATCATCCTCTATGGGGAGTTAACTGAAGGCAAACGTATGTCTGGTGACCGCCTCACGAAGATCATCCTCTATGGGGAGCTAACTGAAGGCAAACGTATTTCTGGTGACCGCCTCACGAAGATCATCCTCTATGGGGAGCTAACTGAAGGTAAACGTATGTCTGGTGACCGCCTCACGAAGATCATCCTCTATGGGGAGTTAACTGAAGGCAAACGTATGTCTGGTGACCGCCTCACGAAGATCATCCTCTATGGGGAGCTAACTGAAGGTTAACGTATGTCTGGTGACCGACTCATGAAGACCATCCTCTATGGGGAGTTAACTGAAGACAAACGTATGTCTGGTGACCGCATCACGAAGATCATCCTCTATGGGGAGCTAACTGAAGGCAAACGTATTTCTGGTGACGGCCTCACGAAGATCATCCTCTATGGGGAGCTAACTGAAGGCAAACGTATGTCTGGTGACCGCCTCACGAAGATCATCCTCTATGGGGAGCTAACTGAAGGCAAACGTATGTCTGGTGACCGCCTCACGAAGATCATCCTCTATGGGGAGCTAACTGAAGGCAAACGTATGTCTGGTGACCGCCTCACGAAGATCATCCTCTATGGGGAGCTAACTGAAGGTAAACGTATGTCTGGTGACCGCCTCACGAAGATCATCCTCTATGGGGAGCTAACTGAAGGTAAACGTATGTCTGGTGACCGCCTCACGAAGATCATCCTCTATGGGGAGCTAACTGATGGCAAACGTATGTCTGGTGACCGCCTCACGAAGAGCATCCTCTATGGGGAGCTAACTGAAGGTAAACGTATGTCGGGTGACCGCCTCACGAAGATCATCCTCTATGGGGAGCTAACTGAAGGTAAACGTATTTCTGGTGACCGCCTCACGAAGATCATCCTCTATGGGGAGCTAACTGAAGGTAAACGTATGTCTGGTGACCGCCTCACGAAGATCATCCTCTATGGGGAGTTAACTGAAGGCAAACGTATGTCTGGTGACCGCCTCACGAAGATCATCCTCTATGGGGAGCTAACTGAAGGTAAACGTAAGTCTGGTGACCGCCTCACGAAGATCATCCTCTATGGGGAGTTAACTGAAGGCAAACGTATGTCTGGTGACCGCCTCACGAAGATCATCCTCTATGGGGAGTCAACTGAAGGCAAACGTATTTCTGGTGACCGCCTCACGAAGATCATCCTCTATGGGGAGCTAACGGAAGGTAAACGTATGTCTGGTGACCGCCTCACGAAGATCATCCTCTATGGGGAGTTAACTGAAGGCAAACGTATGTCTGGTGACCGCCTCACGAAGATCATCCTCTATGGGGAGCTAACTGAAGGTAAACGTATGTCTGGTGACCGCCTCACGAAGATCATCCTCTATGGGGAGTTAACTGAAGGCAAACGTATGTCTGGTGACCGCCTCACGAAGATCATCCTCTGTGGGGAGCTAACTGAAGGCAAACGTATTTCTGGTGACCGCCTCACGAAGATCATCCTCTATGGGAGCTAACTGAAGGTAAACGTATGTCTGGTGACCGCCTCACGAAGATCATCCTCTATGGGGAGCTAACTAAAGGCAAACGTATGTCTGGTGACCGCCTCACGAAGATCATCCTCTAAGGGGAGTTAACTGAAGGCAAACGTATGTTTGGTGACCGCCTCACGAAGATCATCCTCTATGGGGAGCTAACTGAAGGTAAACGTATGTCTGGTGACCGCCTCACGAAGATCATCCTCTATGGGGAGTTAACTGAAGGCAAACGTATGTCTGGTGACCGCCTCACGAAGATCATCCTCTATGGGAGCTAACTGAAGGTTAACGTATGTCTGGTGACCGACTCATGAAGACCATCCTCTATGGGGAGTTAACTGAAGACAAACGTATGTCTGGTGACCGCATCACGAAGATCATCCTCTATGGGGAGCTAACTGAAGGCAAACGTATTTCTGGTGACCGCCTCACGAAGATCATCCTCTATGGGGAGCTAACTGAAGGCAAACGTATGTCTGGTGACCGCCTCACGAAGATCATCCTCTATGGGGAGCTAACTGAAGGCAAACGTATGTCTGGTGACCGCCTCACGAAGATCATCCTCTATGGGGAGCTAACTGAAGGCAAACGTATGTCTGGTGACCGCCTCACGAAGATCATCCTCTATGGGGAGCTAACTGAAGGTAAACGTATGTCTGGTGAACGCCTCACGAAGATCATCCTCTATGGGGAGCTAACTGAAGGTAAACGTATGTCTGGTGACCGCCTCACGAAGATCATCCTCTATGGGGAGCTAACTGATGGCAAACGTATGTCTGGTGACCGCCTCACGAAGAGCATCCTCTATGGGGAGCTAACTGAAGGTAAACGTATGTCGGGTGACCGCCTCACGAAGATCATCCTCTATGGGGAGCTAACTGAAGGTAAACGTATTTCTGGTGACCGCCTCACGAAGATCATCCTCTATGGGGAGCTAACTGAAGGTAAACGTATGTCTGGTGACCGCCTCACGAAGATCATCCTCTATGGGGAGTTAACTGAAGGCAAACGTATGTCTGGTGACCGCCTCACGAAGATCATCCTCTATGGGGAGCTAACTGAAGGTAAACGTATGTCTGGTGACCGCCTCACGAAGATCATCCTCTATGGAGAGTTAACTGAAGGCAAACGTATGTCTGGTGACCGCCTCACGAAGATCATCCTCTATGGGGAGTCAACTGAAGGCAAACGTATTTCTGGTGACCGCCTCACGAAGATCATCCTCTATGGGGAGCTAACGGAAGGTAAACGTATGTCTGGTGACCGCCTCACGAAGATCATCCTCTATGGGGAGTTAACTGAAGGCAAACGTATGTCTGGTGACCGCCTCACGAAGATCATCCTCTATGGGGAGCTAACTGAAGGTAAACGTATGTCTGGTGACCGCCTCACGAAGATCATCCTCTATGGGGAGTTAACTGAAGGCAAACGTATGTCTGGTGACCGCCTCACGAAGATCATCCTCTGTGGGGAGCTAACTGAAGGCAAACGTATTTCTGGTGACCGCCTCACGAAGATCATCCTCTATGGGAGCTAACTGAAGGTAAACGTATGTCTGGTGACCGCCTCACGAAGATCATCCTCTTTGGGGAGTTAACTGAAGGCAAACGTATGTCTGGTGACCGCCTCACGAAGATCATCCTCTATGGGGAGCTAACTGAAGGCAAACGTATTTCTGGTGACCGCCTCACGAAGATCATCCTCTATGGGGAGCTAACTGAAGGTAAACGTATGTCTGGTGACCGCCTCACGAAGATCATCCTCTATGGGGAGTTAACTGAAGGCAAACGTATGTCTGGTGACCGCCTCACGAAGATCATCCTCTGTGGGGAGCTAACTGAAGGTAAACGTATGTCTGGTGACCGCCTCACGAAGATCATCCTCTATGGGGAGTTAACTGAAGGCAAACGTATGTCTGGTGACCGCCTCACGAAGATCATCCTCTATGGGGAGCTAACTGAAGGCAAACGTATTTCTGGTGACCGCCTCACGGAGATCATCCTCTATGGGGAGCTAACTGAAGGTAAACGTATGTCTGGTGACCGCCTCACGAAGATCATCCTCTATGGGGAGTTAACTGAAGGCAAACGTATGTCTGGTGACCGCCTCACGAAGATCATCCTCTATGGGGAGCTAACTGAAGGTAAACGTATGTCTGGTGACCGCCTCACGAAGATCATCCTCTATGGGGAGTTAACTGAAGGCAAACGTATGTCTGGTGACCGCCTCACGAAGATCATCCTCTGTGGGGAGCTAACTGAAGGTAAACGTATGTCTGGTGACCGCCTCACGAAGATCATCCTCTATGGGGAGCTAACTGATGGCAAACGTATGTCTGGTGACCGCCTCACGAAGAGCATCCTCTATGGGGAGCTAACTGAAGGTAAACGTATGTCGGGTGACCGCCTCACGAAGATCATCCTCTATGGGGAGCTAACTGAAGGTAAACGTATTTCTGGTGACCGCCTCACGAAGATCATCCTCTATGGGGAGCTAACTGAAGGTAAACGTATGTCTGGTGACCGCCTCACGAAGATCATCCTCTATGGGGAGTTAACTGAAGGCAAACGTATGTCTGGTGACCGCCTCACGAAGATCATCCTCTATGGGGAGCTAACTGAAGGTAAACGTATGTCTGGTGACCGCCTCACGAAGATCATCCTCTATGGAGAGTTAACTGAAGGCAAACGTATGTCTGGTGACCGCCTCACGAAGATCATCCTCTATGGGGAGTCAACTGAAGGCAAACGTATTTCTGGTGACCGCCTCACGAAGATCATCCTCTATGGGGAGCTAACGGAAGGTAAACGTATGTCTGGTGACCGCCTCACGAAGATCATCCTCTATGGGGAGTTAACTGAAGGCAAACGTATGTCTGGTGACCGCCTCACGAAGATCATCCTCTATGGGGAGCTAACTGAAGGTAAACGTATGTCTGGTGACCGCCTCACGAAGATCATCCTCTATGGGGAGTTAACTGAAGGCAAACGTATGTCTGGTGACCGCCTCACGAAGATCATCCTCTGTGGGGAGCTAACTGAAGGCAAACGTATTTCTGGTGACCGCCTCACGAAGATCATCCTCTATGGGAGCTAACTGAAGGTAAACGTATGTCTGGTGACCGCCTCACGAAGATCATCCTCTTTGGGGAGTTAACTGAAGGCAAACGTATGTCTGGTGACCGCCTCACGAAGATCATCCTCTATGGGGAGCTAACTGAAGGCAAACGTATTTCTGGTGACCGCCTCACGAAGATCATCCTCTATGGGGAGCTAACTGAAGGTAAACGTATGTCTGGTGACCGCCTCACGAAGATCATCCTCTATGGGGAGTTAACTGAAGGCAAACGTATGTCTGGTGACCGCCTCACGAAGATCATCCTCTGTGGGGAGCTAACTGAAGGTAAACGTATGTCTGGTGACCGCCTCACGAAGATCATCCTCTATGGGGAGTTAACTGAAGGCAAACGTATGTCTGGTGACCGCCTCACGAAGATCATCCTCTATGGGGAGCTAACTGAAGGCAAACGTATTTCTGGTGACCGCCTCACGAAGATCATCCTCTATGGGGAGCTAACTGAAGGTAAACGTATGTCTGGTGACCGCCTCACGAAGATCATCCTCTATGGGGAGTTAACTGAAGGCAAACGTATGTCTGGTGACCGCCTCACGAAGATCATCCTCTATGGGGAGCTAACTGAAGGCAAACGTATTTCTGGTGACCGCCTCACGAAGATCATCCTCTATGGGGAGCTAACTGAAGGCAAACGTATGTCTGGTGACCGCCTCACGAAGATCATCCTCTATGGGGAGCTAAATGAAGGCAAACGTATGTCTGGTGACCGCCTCACGAAGATCATCCTCTATGGGGAGCTAACTAAAGGCAAACGTATGTCTGGTGACCGCCTCACGAAGATCATCCTCTAAGGGGAGTTAACTGAAGACAAACGTCCATTTGGCAGACCTAATTTAACGAGATTGCCATTGCCATTTAACGAGATTGCCAACGTAGAACCCAGTCGATGGTCACTGCACTGCATAAAAGAAAATTTGCGTTCTTGCGGAGCACGATCGTTCCACGTTGCCGATAAAATGTCTAGAATGATCTTTCGAACTGCATCCTGGCTACTGCACGAACCATCACCTTGGAACGAGCTCCGAAGACACATATCTGCAATGTGTAGTCCAACTAAGATATGTTATTTATAGAACCTGTTGAATGCTAACGGACGGGTTGTTGTAAGGCAGCTTTTTCATCACCCAGAATGTGGATTTCCATTGCCACCGCGTAAGTCTGCCAACAGAGCATAGGCATTCTACTGGAACCGCTATTGTTAAGGTTCAGTCGGACATCCTTCTTAATATTGACCAACAGAAAGTAACACAACTGGTTCTGATTGAATTGTCTGCTGCATTTGATACGGTGGACCATGAACTTTTGCTCTACACCATGAACCGTTCTTTTGGAGTATCAGGCATCGCTCTAAATTGGTTTTCTTCTTGCCTGCAATCAAGATCGCACCATATTATCATCCATGGCACGGTGTCCGACCAGTTTGAGCTCGACCAAGGAGTACCGCAAGAATCGTGTCTGGGTCCCATTGAAACAAGAGCATACATATGCTGATGAGCATCAAATGTATTGTGGCTTCTACCCGGATTCTATGAATAGTAAACGTGATTCAATGAAGCAGTGTAAGAAGTGACATCAGACGGTTGAATGCTAAGCAGAAAACTGAAAATGAATGAAGCAAAGATTGAGTACATCTTGATCGATATTCAACAGCAACTAGCAAAATATACAAATACGCGAATCAACAACCTGGCAGTGTATGTTGTGTGCTTAGATTGGGTGCATACTTTGATAAGCACATGTCGTATCAAGACGAAATGTCGGGCGGCGTATGCGCAACTTTATGACATCGGTAAGATAAGGAAGTATCTCGGTCACCAAAATGCAGAGCAGCTGATTCATGCTCCAGAGCATAGTCGTATTGAATACTGCAATGGTCTACTGACTGGCGTGGCCGAATATATTATCAGGAAACTACAAATGGTACAAGACACCGCGACCAGAGCGCTGTGCAGAGTTGGCAAGTACGAGTGTGTTTATTGCCATTTAACGAGTAATATTAACTGATATATATATATATATGTTCGCCACCACAGACAGACAACTCGAACTGAGACCCCGTGATGCACTTACACTAGATCAGGGGTTCACAAACTGTTTTCCTTCAGATGCACATTACGTTGTCCCTTTGGACCACATCAAACCGTCCCGCGGACCACCTGAGGGCCGCGGACCACAGTTTGGAACCCCTGAGCTAGATGACACTGGGATCGAGACCGTATTTTCATAGTATCAGCACCGAAATTATGGAATGCGTTACCCGAGGAAATCTCAAGTTATTATCATATATATATATATATATATATATATATATATATATATATATATATATATATATATATATATATATATATATATATATATATATATATATATATATATATATATATATATATATATATATATATATATATAAATTGTGTGTGCGTGCGTGCGTGCGTGCATGCGTGCATGCGTGCGTAACCCGCTCCATCGAAATTAGGAATAAGTCGGAAAATTATATTTTGAGATAAAGGTACCGCGTGAAAGATAATTTGACGGGATTTCCAATGATGCTAAAGACAACTACCAAGCTCTATTAGATGCTGAGTTATCTTTTGTTAAAGAGAAGGTGCCCCGAGTCATTTAACGAAAAACGATTCTGAGAAAAACAAAAGTATACTAATTACTAAAGTACACATGAATTTGGAATTTTGCATTGGCGTAGTACACACCAACACGGATATATTGGTGGAATTCCACTTTGATAGCCGTGAAAGTTGGCAAGATATGGCATTCTCAGCGTCGTTGCCGCCAAGCTCGCACTCGCTCGAAGCTCTCTTGTTTGTCACTTTCGCCCTTAGAAATGACGCTCATTTCACTGTCGCTACATGAGCCGTCTGACTCGACTAAGTTCCCCAGTCAACGGCAACTAAATAATCGATTAATAAACGTAGATGTGATATACCAGTCTGGGAAGTAGCCGAACTCAAAACAAAACAAACATGGCTTCGCGTGGGGGTAAAGGTCGCATTCCAATGTTACTTATCGACGTCACCTGAAGACCCTGGAGACATTCCATCAACGTTGCCTCAGAAAAATGCTTCACGTCCGGTGGTAAGACCGTCGCACCAACGCCAGCGTCCTCACTGAAACCAATACAACCAGCGTCCTCACTGAAGCCAATACAACCAGCGTCCTCACTGAAGCCAATACAACCAGCGTCCTCACTGAAGCCAATACAACCAGCGTCCTCACTGAAGCCAATACAACCAGCGTCCTCACTGAAGCCAATACAACCAGCGTCCTCACTGAAGCCAATACAACCAGCGTCCTCACTGAAGCCAATACAACCAGCGTCCTCACTGAAGCCAATACAACCAGCGTCCTCACTGAAGCCAATACAACCAGCTTCCTCACTGAAACCAATACAACCAGCGTCCTCACTGAAGCCAATACAACCAGCTTCCTCACTGAAACCAATACAACCAGCATCGAGGCAATGATCATGCAAAATCAGTTCCGCTGGACTGGTCACTGTATCAAAATGCCAGACTCCTGCCTCCACCGACAAGTACCATTCTCCCAGCTGACTCATGGATTGAGAACCCGTGGTTGGCAGAGAAAACGATTTAAAGACAATGCCAAACACTACACGAAGAAGGGTCACATTAACATCAACACTTGGGAAGACATGGCTGCTGACCGTCTACTTTGGCGCCGCAGCATCCACCAGGCGGCGGCCCGCTTCGAGACTGACCGCCTACTTCACGAGGCGGAGAAGCGACAGAGGAGAAAGGAGAGGGAGATGTCTCAACACCTGCACATCTTCCTTCCACCCGGAACCTCCTGCCCCCACTGCAATAAGATCTACAAATCAAGAACCAGGCTCCTGAGTCACCTCAGGACCCACGATCAACCTCTGGCAGACGTCATCCTCGTTTCGAGGGACCGCTGATGTATTGGGGGAAGGTTGGGCATGCCTGCACACCTATGTAATGATGTGCCATAACTAGTGAAGTGTCCATGCCAGATGGGTAAAATCTCGCCTTGCTAATTTGTATATTTAGTAGTTTACCACTACCAATTACCAAACTTCAATTCCAATATGAAATAAGTATATGTTATCAATGTGTATTAATCACTTGTGTGCGGATACACCTCAGGGTACTTGGCGTAGCAGCACTGGTATGTGCTAACATACTTCATGTATTTCAGGCATTTGCTGCATAGCAGAATACGAACTGCAATGATACATTTCAGGCTGCAGAACACAGTAGTGCTTGGGGGTCAAAGTCAAATGAGTCTATATAAATAACACAACCAGTTGTAGTTTATATAATAACGTTGCCTAAATGTGGCGATATATGGTGAAATGGTCTCAACTACACACAAAAAGCCATAATGTTACAGAAATTCTGCATAAGTGACATTTTAGTTTATTATTTCTAACCGACGCAAACTAGTTAAATTCACGGGTTCCAGTGTTTGATGCATGAGTTATATGCTGCCGTAGACCACAATTTTGAAACCAAATACTATGCGGCGGTTTTTCATTAATGAGGTGTGCGGACATGCCCCCTTTCCCTATTCCCCAATATATACTACTATTGGTACTGCTACCGTTACAAGTATTGCTACTGCTACTGCTACTAGTGCTAGGCGTACATTGCTAACCTGTTGTTGCGAGTCGCGCATTTGTGCGATCGGGTCAGCGCATTTGTGCGATCGGGTCAGCGCATTTGTGCGATCGGGTCAGCGCATTTGTGCGATCGGGTCAGCGCATTTGTGCGATCGTGTCAGAGCATTCGTGCGATCGGGTGAGCGCATTTATGCGATCGGGTCAGCGCATTTGTGCGACCGGGTCAGCGCATTTGTGCGATCGGGTCAGCGCATTTGTGCGATCGGGTCAGCGCGTTTGTGCGATCGGGTCAGCGCATTTGTGCGATTGGGTCATCGCACATTACACAACATATATTGCCGCGATTTAATTTATCGAATCAGTTCAATAACTGTTGAGCCGACCAAATCAACACGCGACTCGAGTTGCAGACCGACGTACCTTGCTCGAGTGGTCCATTTTAAGTCAAATAAATACACGATTCGCAACTAAAGTTTACCAATGCCTAGCATAATGTTAGGCGTACTTTGCTAAGCCTTTGATGCGAGTCGTGTGCTTAGTTGACTTAAAATTGATCAGTCGTGCAATGTGCGCTTGTCCACAACTCAACAAAACATGACTCGCGTGTTGATTTGACCGTCGCAACAGTTGTTGAACCGATTCGAAAATCGAACCGCGGCAACTAATGTTGTGTAATGTGTGCCGGTCTCGTCTCGTGCGCCGGTCTCGTCTCGCGCGCCGGTCTCATCTCGCGCGCCGGTCTCGTCTCGCGCGCCGGTCTCGTCTCGTGCTTCGGTCTCTTCTCGCACGCCGGTCTCGTCTCGCGCGCCGGTCTCGTCTCGCGCGCCGGTCTCGTCTCGCGCGCCGGTCTCGTCTCGCGCGCCGGTCTCGTCTCGCGCGCCGGTCTCGTCTCGCGCGCCGGTCTCGTCTCGCGCGCCGGTCTCGTCTCGCGCGCCGGTCTCGTCTCGCGCGCCGGTCTCGTCCCGTGCGCCGGTCTCGTCCCGTGCGCCGATCTCGTCTCGTGCGCCGGTCTCGTCTCGTGCGCCGGTCTCGTCTCGCGCGCCGGTCTCGTCTCGTGCACCGGTCTCGTCTCGTGCGCCGGTCTCGTCCCGTCCGCCGGTCTCGTCTCGTGCGCCGGTCTCGTCTCGCGCGCCGGTCTCGTCTCGCACGCCGGTCTCGTCTCGCGCGCCTGTCTCGTCTCGCGCGCCGGTTTCGTCTCGCGCGCCGGTCTCGTCTCGTGCACCGGTCTCGCAGAATCTGTCAATGTAAGCTGGTCAGCAAATACGAAACATCTGTCGCAGCAACGGGCTAATGACACTGCGGTATCTTCGGATGTGATCGCTTCCATACTTAACTCCAATATGGCAGTCGCTAGATGAATACAGAGAGGTTACATTTATATATGTGTGGTAGGAGAGGCCGGTTCTATATGAGAATGTTTCAAAAGATATTCTCATCGAAACAAACAACTCGCCACACTGAGTGAGATGGCCAAGGTGTTCCGTGCTTCCAGTACGGATAACCTGGAGTAGTGCGGATGGAACTGAAACAGTGAAGAAACTACGCAGATTGGAACGACTAGAGCAACACATCGCTAGACACCAAAATCACCTGGTGTTTACGCTCAGGTGAAAAGATCTCTCCCCCAGTCTACGAATTAAATGCTCTATCAACACGAAACGAGCCCATTGCATCAAAGAAAGGGCCAAAAAGGACCTGATAAGAGAGAGAATCCGAGTAATTAACAACAAATTGGATAGTTACAAGGAAGAGAAAGACAATACTGAAGACGAATTGTTTATGCAGTTGCCTAGCAACACCAAGGGCAACGTGGTGTCAAACCTGGCGCGAACACACGAGACGGTGAACAAGAACACAAAATGGCGACATCAACAAAAGCTGGAACGTTGGAAACGACAAACAAAAGACACAGAGACTACCACTGATCTATCAGATGAGCAACTTAAGAAATGGGTAGTCAATATCTCGCAGTATGAACTTAATGAAGCAGAAACGAAGGTTTTCGCGAAAGGACTAAATTATACTATAGCGCCAAAACAAATTAAAATAGAGGAATACATAGTAGCCACTGAACAGGCGTTCTCCATCCTACCACAAACAGAAGCAGAATGCTTACGAGCAGACATGAAAGAGGTTTTGAAATCAGCGAAGCCTCCCAAATCCAACATAAACAACGACGAGAGAAACGCAGTAAAATCACTCAACAAAAATGAAACAATCATCATTCTACCAGCGGACAAGGGACGTGCCATTGTAGTAATGGACAAAAGTATGAGAAGAATGTACATAAGATGCTAGACGACGAGAAAACATACTCCAAAATGAAGTCGGCTAAATATAAGAGAAAACTAATAGCCATCCTCATCAGACTAAAGAGAGAAGGAAAGATCACAGAACAACAGTAGTATTACCTCTACCTATCAGCAGAAGCCATCCCTAGACTGTACTGCACACAGAAAATCCACAAAAAAAGACAACCCCCTTAGACCGATAGTGGACTATACAGGCTCAATAGCTTACAACGTGTCACGAAGCCTAGCAGATCTTCTCGGTCCTATGGTTGGACTGACGCAACACCATGTCAGCAACTCAAGACACCTGGCAGATGAGCTGAAATTAATGACCCTACGCGACGACGAAATTTTAATTTCCCATGATGTTGTGTCTCTCTTCACTGACACGCCTATACCTAAGACTATGGAGATAATCAAGACCAGACTACAGAAAGACACCACCTTAACAGACAGGATGAGACTGGAAATAGAAGACATTATGGCACTATTGGACTTTGTTCTGAACACAACCTATTTCACATTCAGAAACACTGTATACCAACAGAAACTTGGCACAGCCATGGGTAGACCAGTGTCCCCTATTATCGCCAACCTCCTCATGGAACATCTCAAACAAGAGGCCATTGCCACAGCCCCGATCAACTGCCGACATATAATGTGGAAACGTTATGTTGATGAGATACTAGAAGTGATAAAGACAGGAATTACGCAACACCTGACCGACCATCTAAACAGAGTGGACGAGACAAACAGCATCACATTCAGACACGAAGAAGAAGCAGAAGGAACGATACCATTTTTGGACATTTTGCTAGTGAGGAAGGAATCGGGAGAGGTGAAATTACTAATCTTCCGGAAGAGTACCCATACAGACCAATACCTAAACGTTTCCTGACACCATCCATTACACCAGAAGATGGGAGTGATCCGTACGTTACTAGACAGATGTGAAACACTTGCGAAAGAGGAGGAAGGCAAACGGAAAGAAAGAGAACACATCAAGGAAGATCTAACGAGATGCGGGTATCCACAATGGATCACATCAACAGTACAGAGAAAGATGAAAAAGAAGGAAGATAGCATCATGAAAAAGACGGTGGAAAAAAACAACGGCGGGGGAATGGTGGTAATTCCAAGTGTCCAAGGATTATCCGAAACCACATCACGGATCATTAAGAAATACAAGGTGAACACATCAATGAAGCCTCACCATCAGAAGGTCACTAGCAAGACCAAATGACAAAGTCGAACCACAACAGACGTGCGAAAGGGTGTATTCCATAACGTGAAAGAACTGTAATGCCACTTATATCGGAGAAACGAAACGTACCCTAGGAACCCGCATAAAAGAACACAAAGAAGAAGCTGAGAAAGCATCGATTAGCAGACCCTACACCCGAAGTCACAGAAAACATCCAGAAAAAGAGATGCATAAATCAGCTCTCATAGATCGCATGACTCAACAGCAACATATATAGTAGACTGGGGGGGGGGCAAATTTGTAGACAGGGAATCGGGCTGGAGAACAAGATGCATCAAAGAAGCGATTTGGATAAGAAAAACCAAAGACAGCATGAATCGAGATGAGGGGCGATACCGACTCTCACATATCTACGATGATCTCCTGAAGGGCCACACAGGGCGCGGCCGCGGGGGCACACACCAGAGTATTAAGTCTGCGTAGAATGACCACCGTGTCGCCATCTAGCGGTAGTCGTTTGAAGAAGATTGCTGATAGCAGTCGAACCGTCACGGGAAGAAAAAAGGCAAACTGACTATGAAATAAGTAAAAATATTACTCATTGTGCTCTCTTGACTGTTGAGCAGAACAAAGACAAACCATGTATGGATGATTCTCATCGAGCGCAGTAACAAGACGAACGTTAAACCTCAAGAATTAGTCATGCCTAAAACACCAAAATAGGGAATTATGGACCATATTGGTTCGTCCATATAAATATGGCCGAAACTTTGCCTAACACATATGATGGTACATCAGGGTATTATATTTGGTAGATTTTAAATTGGAGTTAACATATAAAATATACTTTGCAATAAAAAATACACAGTGCTTTCCTTTCCTTAAAATGTTGTAAAATAAAAGTGTTCCACGTACATATTTGTAGAGTGACGGAGTGTGATGGTGTTTTAATATTTAGTGTTCTTGTAAAATTTCAACAAATGCCTCTTTCCTTTGTTCACATGTGATGAGATTCAGAAAAGACTAATAAGTCATTGTACTTAATATTGCCGGCTTTTGAAAGCGCAAGTAGTTCCAGAAAAATAGCGCCCCGATCGCAGCGGTGCGCACATCAGTTGCGCCAACTTGGTTTGTGCAATGTGCGCTGACCAGTCAGATAATATATAGAGTCGTGGTATGTGCGCTGACCAGTCAGATAATACGTAGATTCGTGGAATGGGTGCTGACCTGTCAGATAATACATAGAGTCATTGAATGTGCGCTGACCCAGTCAGATAATACAGAGTCGTGGAATGTGCGCTGACCAAGTCGGATAATACTTAGATTCGTAGAATGTGCGCTGACCAATTAAATAATACAAAGAGTCGTGGAATGTGCGCTGACCAGTCAGATAATACGCAGAGTCGTGGAATGTGCGCGGACCCAGTCAGACAATACATAGAGTCGTTCAATGTACGCTGACCAGTCAGATAATACATACATTCGTGCAATGTGCGCTGACCAGTCAGATAATATAAAGAGTCGTGGAATGTGCGCTGACCAAGTCAGATAATATATAGAGTCGTGCAATGTACGCTGACCAGTTAGATAATACAAAGAGTCGTAGAATGTGCGCTGACCAGTCAAATAATACATAGAGTCGTGGAATATGCGATGACTCAGTCAGATAATACAGAGTCGTGTAATGTACGCTGACCTGTCAGATAATACATAGAGTCGTGGAATGTACGCTGACCAGTCAGATAATACATAGAGTCGTGGAATTTGCGCTGACCCAGTCAGATAATACATAGAGTCGTGGAATGTGCGCTGACCCAGTCAGATAATACATAGAGTCGTGGAATGTACGCTGACCAGTCAGATAATACAGAGTCATGGAATGTACGCTGACTCAGTCAGATAATACATAGAGTCGTGGAATGTACGCTGACCAGTCAGATAATGCATAGAGTCGTGGAATGTACGCTGACCAGTCAGATAATACATAGAGTCGTGGAATGTACGCTGACCAGTCAGATAATACATAGAGTCGTGGAATGTGCGCTGACCCAATCGCACAAACACATAAAGGAAAATCGGTGCTAACCGTGCAATCGCGCGACAGGCAATAACAGTGTAACAATGTACGCTTGACTTTAGGGGCTCCATTTAATTGGTTTCTGGGCGTCGTCGCTATAGCAGCACAGAATGCCTCATCGCATTGTTGACCCCTGGTCGTTTGCTAGTATTGGACAATACCATGGCTTCACCCACCGTGACATTACACTATTACATAAGGCTGTGTGTTCGTTGTCGACCACGTATGGTCTAGAGAACGTGTCTAGGTTTTCAGCGTCGAGTTCACGATGTTATTTTTCTCCACTCTATCAATAGTAGCACAAGGCAAACATTCGGGCCAAATTACGTCATCGTGCTTGTGACAGCTCGTCTTAAATATCGGCAGCTCGCTCAAGAACGATCACGCCGATCGGGTCAAACGACCAAGGCCACTTCGCCAGAAACGTGTAGGATCGATGTATAACCCGCAAACGGCATGATTCGAGCAGGCGTGGTATGAATGGAGTAAACCTTTATATTGTTGTTGCCTGGGTATATATTTTGGTTAATTTACTTGTGTGCCCCAAACATACACATTCCCTGGTCAAACATTAATGTTGTTACTAATACACTTTGTTTTATTTTAATAATTTCACTATTAATGGTTTTCTGAAGTTTCATTACGTTTCACTCGTTAATGTTTTTTCAAGATGGCTGATGACTTCACCACCAACGATGAAACTGGTGCAGACAGCACGATCTTCCAACGACGCGAGCAGTTTCTAATACTTTCTAAAAGAGATAACTTCAACGAAATGTTGGATTACTACAAGACATGGGTGACTACGTACGAAGAGGTAACTAAACAAAAGGCTTTGTTTAATGCATGTGGATACATTCACTTCTTTCAGCGTCTGACACACCATACTTATTAAAACTATGTCAAGCTCAAATTGTCACATTGATTGATATATTTCACATTTTGGTAGCCATTCCTTGCTTACGTTCTACGTGGAAACTGTTATTTTAATGATCAACACAACATGCCAACTGCAGTGTGTAGATGCCAACTCCGTGCTTAACCAGTGCAGTGAACTCTTTGTCGGAGTCCGTGATTAACATTACGTCTTCTTCTTCTTCCCCTTGCTTCCTTACGAGGTGGGGTCCAAGTCACTTGGTAGCTTCTTCCACTTTCGTTGCTAACTCTCTGCATCTCCCTCTGTCTTCTGCGATGGTCTTCCACTCTTGACCTTTCGTACCTGCCCTTTCAAGATCTCGTTTGACACAGTCTTTCCACCGCATCTTTGGTCTTCCTATTCTTCTTCTGTCGCCCTCTTCTGTTACGTCTACAGGACATGAACTAATATGCCCAGATTCTAAATTCAGCATTTGTGACATTCAATGAACGCTTGCTTGACTTTGATGCTTGACGTAATACTCCCTTTACAGCTGTTCACAGCTAAACTGGCACTGTCTTTCAATGCGTGCAGTTCAGTTGGAAGTAAAAAGCTAACTTCTTCACATTCATGCCCAAAAGCCAAATACATAATGTTTGTAACGTGTGGATAGTAATAATAATATTATGCGCAAATGGTTTATTCCAAGAATGCGTCGTTTTGATAAAATCGCCCACAGGACTGACTTTGATCGATACGTCAGGTAACTTGCGAAATAGTGGGAATGACATAATGTTATATTGTATAGATGCGGGTTACAATTGCCACTGTTGTCCCTCTGTGCCCAACGATTTTAATAGTTAGTCACACTTATATATTAATGACGACTTTTATGTACACCAACGTCAATGGCCTTGCATGTCATCAACATTTTTGTTTTAGGAGCTGGTACGTCTAGGTTACCACGCCCACACGCAGGCAGCCGAGTTTCTTGCAAAGCAAGATCAACCGAAGGACATTCGCATATTCGACGCTGCTTGTGGGACGGGCTGGTGCGGCCAAGTTGTAAGCCGTCCATTTATAAATTAGATTCACCCCTCTGTACGCATGATTGGATTTTGCTATGCTATGTAATCGTAATTTACGGTAATCGATTACAAAATAAGATATAATCACTGTTTAAAATTACGGCATGTAATTATTGTCTTGTAGCTACCGAAGAAATTAATTATTATTAAATATTTTTTAGTATTAATTACACTGTATTTTTGTCATTATTATTCAGCACTGAAGACATAGTAGTTAATGCAAAATAATATGCTCGTTTCCTACATTATATAGTCTTGGGATATAGCTGCGGAAATGTTCCTGTTGTGAGTAATATTGGTGCTTCATAATAATACAAAATCACCTGGTTTAACCAAATTGTAACAAAGCGGTTTTTAAATGAATTAATAGAGAGGATATTCCATGGTTATCGTCACAACATGTTTTTGAATTGATCAACAATTTACTTAAATTATCGTTCCTCTAGCTTCGAGAAAAATACGGTTACAAGCACATTGATGGACTGGATGCGTCGACGGACATGTTGGAAGTCGCACAGAAACGAGGCATCTATGAGCAGATCTACTGCGCCAGATTGGGAGAAGGAAATAGGATTCCAATTGACGACAGAAAGTGGTTTTGCTTATATGTAACAATGACAGTAACAGTCATGTGACTGGTATACGTTACTAGTAGCATTGTTAAATGGAGTTACTCTCATTGTAACGCCTGCAAGCAAATAACAATTCAAATAAAAGCAGAAAAGGTGATGTATACTAAAGTAATGACACTATCATACGTTTTATAATTTATATTGTTTTGTTCTCAAAAGCGATATTGATTTTGGCCTTATGTCTGCCTCTGTCGGTGGTACAACGTAACTCCAACGGAATGATGCGAAATTAAAGACAACTAACAACACGTATATATCCAAAATATAGATTCAAATATATTCATAGCAAAGGCAGATACGTAATTGCATTTGAGTCATGATAGTTGCATTGGATCGGGTGCGAATTGTTGACACTTTTCTACAAAGTATACAAATAAGTAGAATTGATGCCTATAACAACAAAATAAGTAGAATTGATGCCTATAACACCAACATTAATTTACCAGGATGCTTATTTGTAAAGAAAGTCTATCTCTTGCTCTTCCGCCGGATCCAGTTTCTGTTTAATATATTTTTTTCCATAACCCTCTTCACCCGGCCCACTCTTAAAGTTGCTATTCCTCTTCTCCTACTAATACCCTATTCTGATCTCCATGTTGTCTTTGGCAATCTCTCATCACTTGTTTTCTAGACATGCCGTAGCTTCTTCTCAACAAAGATCTATTCAAATGCTTCTGCATTGGTCTCTTTTCTTGCATTTCAACCAGACTCTGTCAGTTAGTTTCACCTTATATATTCTCCGAATCTGTTTGGTTTCCTGCTACCTGCACTCCTCCTCTCCTCACCCTCTCCCCCTCACCGACTTACCTCCACTCTGTTCTCTGTCCTCTCCTATCCCCTCCACTTTGCCTTACCTCCCGAATGCACTACCCTTTGCCCTGTCCCCTCCCCCACCCTTGTCCTTTCAACCCCCCACCTCTCCAGTCTCCCCGTCACCCCCCACCGTCAGTGTTCCTAAACCACACACGCAAGCTGGTATTCAGGTTTCCATTCTGTTGTTTGTTCAACTTCTTATCTTTCAGTTTCATATGATGATTCCTTTCACTTTCTTCCACGCTGCAGTCTTCCTAACACTACTACTACCGCCGCTGTCACCGCCGCCGCCACGTACCACTTATCCATGCGTACTACTACATTCCTAATACTATGACTGTTGTCACTGATGTTCGTTCGTTCTCCTTCCTCCAGATGAATATGACGCTGTGACTATGTCTGGTGGATTAGTTTCTGGACATGTCAAACTGGACGCCTTCGAAGAGCTCGCCCGTATAACCAAACCAGGTTCGTATCAAACAAATGACTCGTAATTAGTTATTTTAAAAATGGTACATTGGGTATTGATATCGTTCCTTATACTGGTGTAACGTAACATAAGTTAAGCTATAATGTAATGTGTAGTAACACGATACTAGCTGTCCATTAAAGGTCCCTCCTCAATTCGATTTTTTTTGCTAATCTCATATCAAATTCGTGAAAATGTTCAAGGAGTTCAAAGGGGTAACAGAACTTATAGGGCATACAGCGGATTTTAAAACAAAATGAGATCGATACATCGGTTAAACTTCGTCAAAACACCAGGAGAATACTAGTGCATCCAAAGGACAAAGTGGAAGATAGTAAAAAGGCTGTATTTAACGGATCCCTGGCAAGAGCTGTAGCCACACATGTATTGGCGAAACAGGGAGAACATTTGGAACAAGACTAGAAGAACACAAGAAGGAGGTTGAACACATCACAATCAGATGATTTACCAGGGAACAGAAGAAAGTGTCAACGGTGATAGAGCATACATCTACAATAACAGACCATGCAGACAGGAACAACTGCACCATACACTGGGAGCGGGCAAACGTGATTGACAGAGAGTGTAACAGAAACGCAAGATGAATCAAGGAGGCCACATGGATCCGAAAGACAACTCCAGTCATGAATCGAGACGAGGGGGGTATAGATTAAGTTACGTATGAGACGACCTGCTTACCAAGACAACTGGCGAACAGAGGAAGAACTAGCCGTCCCAGAATTCCCGATGAAGGCTGCCGATGCCAGTCGAAACGTCGAGTAAGTCATCAAAATAGTCATGGTTAACGAAAATCGTACTTCATTTCAAATTCATTTTGCGAAATATCAAATCTACTTAGTATCCACAGTAACATACGAGCTTGTTTGAGCAACTGTTGTAGGTTTTTTTTAGAAATCATCAGACGAACTATTCAATTACTTAATGCTTGGGCAAACATTAAATGAAGTGAAAATGGAAAAGCTTAAAACTCATGAATTATACCCTTGGTGAAATTTTTTAACTTTGTCATGTAATCGGCAAGAAGATGTAGGTCACGTCTGTGATAGGCATTGACCCGCAAAGTGTAAACCATTTTGGATATCCTATATTTTTACCAGATCTAATGACTAAAGTAAATTATTTCGATGAGTTGAACAAAATACACATTTTTATTATAATAATTACTAATTAATAATTCTAATATACTTTTTTTCAGATTAAGTATGTGGGAAATATAACAACAGTTCGCAGTAAACTAAAATCCACCTGTTTAAACTTTCTTATCCTCCATAGGTCCCCAGCGTACCAACCCATGTGTTTACAACTGGAACTGCTTATTGATTAGGAACTGCAGAGCCCCTTTTGTTTTGGTGCGCTGTCGAGATTGGGTTTACCGAGGATTTTAGCCCAACAAAAGTATTTTATATTGTTTTGCATTGTACTGTATAAATATCGAAACTTATTTTCGTTCTTTGAACAACGCCTGAATGATGTTAAGAGATATTACAGTTTTCACAACAAAAACGTCATAATTTCATATTTATACATGAAATAGGCCTACGTATTTATTACATGTTTGCTGCATTTTTGTGATATACCAAATAGCCCCGAAAACGTGCGCCAGCCTCACTGTTCACCGTGGTGTTGCAGGTGGCTACATAGTGGTCAGCCTGCGCGACGATGTGCGACGGACCGTGTCGGACTACATTGACCTCGACCGGACATTCGCTGACTACGTCGCACGCGGGATGTGGGAGAAGGTGTCGGAGACGATCACCGAGAACTACTACGTGGGACTGGACGGCGTCGTGTTTGTCTTCCGCGTCCAATAGCTGCCGGTGCATTCGCTACGTGTCGCCACCGTCGTCGATAATTCAGTGCGCATGCGCCGTCTAACACTGATTTAAATCGTTTAACAATGTATGCCTAACAAGGAAGTCCACTATATGCTCTTTAATTAACTTTTAGTAGTCTTGGAGGAATTCCATCCACTTCAGGTGATTTATTGTCCTTCATTGCCTTTATTTTCTTAGCTACCATTTCTGGAGTTACAATTAACTGCCCTGAATAATCCGATTTAACCTCCTGAAGTTTAGCACCTGGAACTGGTAATGAACTAATATTCTCTCTGGTAAACACTGAACTGAAGTATCCATTTAGGTCTTCCACCATTAAAAAAACTTGTGATGTTATATTTCCAACACTGCCTTCTAGTGGTTCAACCTTGTATCGTTTTGTTTACTTCTGATATATGCATAAAAATTCTTGTTGTCATTTGTTATGTTACATGCTAATTAGATTGTATAATTTCATTCGTAGCTGCATTAAGTGCCTCTTTGTAATTTGTGTAGTCTCCATCCTTTCTGGTACGCCTATAAACCCTCCAGATAGTTTGCTTGTACGCTATTTTTCTAATAGCTTCTTTTGAACGAGTGGCGAGATGTTGTTTCAATAACAATGTATGTACTGCGCTTGCATCAATCGTAATACACTGCTGGCTTCACCCTCGCCGTTTTGTTAATTGCATTCGAGATTCACAAATACGCCTTGCGTAAGAATCAGTCAAATAGTCTTAAATGCTATTCACTAGCCAACACCAGTATAAAACGAGTGAAATGGCAAGTTTTCGCTTTGCCAAACCAAACCCAAAGCAGTGTTACGCATGCGCAAAAGTACGAATTCGTCATCTGCATATGCAACTGTGAATAAGTGGTACGGGAGAAGTGCGTCGTGATTTTATTTTTCGTGATCGGTTGAAAGAAAAAGTTAAATAATTATTGATGCAGCCTATAATTGTTGTTTTCAATGTTTAATCAGTTTTCAAACTGCGTGTGCCAACTCATATACGTGTTCGGTTACTCAAATCCAGGTTAATATTTTTGAAATGCATTAGTCGATCTATCTGTACTATTTCTTAGTAGAAAATCTATTTCATAACTGTACATACTTACATTTTATTTAGTTCAACAAAGTGTGATATTTAAAAAATAATACACAGTTACGCTAGTTGACTCGTTTAACAAGCTATGTTAAACGCGTATAGACAGCACGACCAGCGCACAGTGGCTAGCCCGCCTGCCTTTCGACGTCCTCTGTTCTCGGGGAGTATACCTTGTCTGACTATGTCACAGTAAACGACGCCAAAAGGTTTGACCACAATGGACTGAAGGGACCATCCCCGACACCCAAAAAAATGCATTGCTGCCATGTCTGGGCCCCTGAAATCACCCATCAAAGAGGCAAAAAAGCAGACTTATTTATGGGAATGGCGCCAAGGCTAAAACAGTGCCAAATGTTCCCGTGCGGTTCCCCGACTATGGAATGACTAATGCCATAAATTTTAGGTGGGATATTCCCCCTATCAGCAACCCGCGTGAGAAAAGGGGCATTTATCGAAGCAGATGTTTGGCCTGATAAATGGAGCCACTCGATCTGCGTCGAAAGTACGCAACTAGGCAAATTTCATTCGATGTTGGTATGTTCCGTGGCCTGATAGATCACGACATTTAACAATTGGCAATTAATGTCATAGCGATTGTTTACTATTTTGAGGTACACATATCATTATTTTGATGCATTTAATCTACAGTAACATAACTGCTTGTAATATCGCCCAATGTAGGGCATGCTGTCGAATGGGCCAAGTTGAAAATATCATATTGTTACAACAGGGAACAGATGGGAGCGTAGTGACGTACCCGCACAAACACAGTGGTCAACAAGACAAAATTTACCAGTTTAAGCAAAGTACAAGTGGTAAAAATGATAGAGAGTTGTTTATATGGCCTACACAATTTTTAAATACTTGTAACTGGTTTAAGTTTGCGATTTTATATCGTCAACTTGCCCTAATATGAAAGTCATCTTGCCCTAGGTGTGGGTTGATAAGGCGAATGTTGTGTAACTAATATAACAAATAATGTATCTCTCTCCTTTTATTCGCATGCTAATTTGTATTATCTTGAAAGAATACATTCATATTTAACACATTGCTGATGATAGTTAGCTTAACGCCGTCAACTTGTCATCTTCAAACAGAGGATTGCTGATGCAATACTTACTTGAAATTAACAACTGAATTTTATTGCGTTATAGTCAACTGTTCCATTAAATAATCAACTGTTCCATTAAATACTCAACTGTTCAATTAAATAGACAACTGTTCCATTAAATAGTCAACTGTTTCATTAAATAGTCAACTGTTCCATTAAATAGTCAACAGTTCCATTAAATAATCAACTGTTCCATTAAATAGTCAACTGTTCCATTAAATAGTCAACTGTTTCATTAAATAGTCAACTGCTCCATTAAATAGTCAACTGTTCCATTAAATAATCAACTGTTTCATTAAATAGTCAACTGCTCCATTAAATAGTCAACTGTTTCATTAAATAGTCAACTGTTCAATTAAATAGTCAACTGTTCCATTAAATAATCAACTGTTTCATTAAATAGTCAAATGCTCCATTAAATAGTCAACTGCTCCATTAAATAGTCAACTGCTCCATTAAATAGTCAACTGTTCCATTAAATAATCAACTGCTCCATTAAATAGTCAACTGCTCCATTAAATAGTCAACTTCTCCATTAAATAGTCAACTGCTCCATTAAATAGTCAACTGTTCCATTAAATAATCAACTGCTCCATTAAATAGTCAACTGCTCCATTAAATAGTCAACTGCTCCATTAAATAGTCAACTGCTCCATTAAATAGTCAACTGTTCCATTCATCGAGACAGTAATGCGCCACTATCAATATTTTTGCGATGAGAGAAATAATGGC